>JBBPKO010000096.1:0-65948 GCA_038089295.1 Xerocomus amazonicus
ATCAAGTAACTCCGTCGCCCCTTTTCTCCATGGTGTTGTAAAATGCGTTCTACTTCCCACTGTTCTTCGTTATCGATAATCTCCGGTGGGGGTCGAAGTGTCGGAGTTCCAAATTCGGGAGTTGTGCGGAAGGAGGAAAGAAGGGAAGCATGGAAGACATCGTGGATCTTCCATGTTGGGGGAAGTCATAAGCGATATGCCATAGGGGAGATCACCTGAGTGATAACGAAGGGGCCTTCTCGTAATGGGTTGAGCTTCCTCCACGGCATACTTCGTCGGAGATTAGAGGCTTTCAGCCACACCTTATCCCCGACTTTCCACAGATGGAACTTGCTATGGATCCTTGTCTTCATTAATTGTTGGGATAATTCATGTGCAGCAGACACTTCCAGTTGCGCCTTGCTTAATTTGCTCAGCCGATCAGTCAAGGCTGGGATGAATGTTTTTCCTAGAGCAGGATATGCCTGCGGGTCGTATCCCAAGATAAGGGAGAAGGGAGTACATTTAGTAGATGAGTGTGTTGAGGAATTGTGATGGAATTGGGCTAAGGGAAGGAATTCTGGCCAGGAAGAGGGTTCGTTACTGTAAAAGAGGCGAAGATATATTTCTAGTTCTTGGTTGACACGTTCCGTTTCTCTGTCGGTTTGTGGGTGGTAGGCGGAGGATAATGCAATGTCGTAGTGTAGGAGACGGGCTAGCTCATGAGCGAAGGCAGAAGCAAACTGTGGACCTCAGTCCGAGATAAGTCGATCATGTAGACTGAAATGAGGGAAAATATGTCGGAAAAAGAGGGCGGCGGTCTTAGCGGTGTCGATCAATTTGGAACAAGGGATGAAAACTACCCCCTTAGTGAGCCCATGGTTGACCACGACCATGACGGAGTCAAAAGGACCGATGGGGGGGAGACCGGAGATGAAGTTGACCGAGAGCTGTTGGAAAGGTCAAGACGCAGAGGAGGACAGGGGAGAAAGAGGAGGGATAGTAGGGGAGGTGAGCGGCTTGAACGACTGGCAGGCAGGGCAGCCAGTGACAAAAGAGCGAACAAAAGTAGACATACCCAGCCACCAATAGTCGTGCTGGAGAAGAGCGAGGGTGCGGAATTGGCCACCATGACCCCCAGCAGGGGAGGTATGGATAGAGGAGACGAGGGTGTGATGGAAAGAAGGAGGGACATAAAGGCGGGAGCGGAAATACAGAAGGCCATCCTGGAAGGACCAGTCAAGACAAGAAGAGCAAGGGAAAAGAGGGGACCCTTCGCACATACGCTCAAGAGCAGAGAGGACCAAAGGGTCCAAGGGGGAGGAGAGGGCAATCTTGTCGCGAAGAGCTGTGTCAATGATATTGATGAAAAGATCGGGGGGGAGAAGGATGGCATCAGCATTGTTAGAGGAGGTATCAGCCGAGGAGGAGCGAGAAAGGGCATCAGCAGGGCCCATAGCAGAGCTGGGCTGGATGGAAAAGCGAAGATCGAAATCTTGGAGAAACAGCATCCAGCGAGCCTGCTGCCAGGAGAGACGATGGGGTTGTTTGAAGTATGCTAAGTTCTTGTGATCAGTGTAGAGGGTAACAGGTAGGCCGGTCCCCTACAAGTAGTGCTTCCACTTGGCGAGGGCATGAATGACAGCAAGAAGCTCGTGATCATAAACGTCATAGTTTCGTTCAGCAGGGGAAAGGGTGCAGGAAAGGTAGACGCAGGGGTGGAGGTCACCATTGACATCCCATTGCATAAGAACTCCCCCTGTAGCGAGGAGGGAGGCATCCATCATCACAAAGAAGGGGGCTGTCAGGTCAGGGAGGAGAAGAATAGGCACGGTCATGAAGAGATGCTTCAAGGCGTCAAAGGCTTGCTGACACGACAGGGTCCATTCCCAGGTATGGGTGCTCCGAGTGAGTGAATAAAGTGGTGCAGCAAGGTGGGAGAAGCTAGGGATGAATTTTCGATAGAAATTGCAAAAGCCCAAGAATGAGCGAATACCCTTGACCATCAAGGGGGGGGTCCAATCCATAATGGCTGAGAGTTTGACCGGGTCCATTCCGACCGAGTTGTGGGTAATGATTAACCCAAGATATTCTACGGAGGAAGTGTCAAAGGTGCATTTGGACAACTTAAGATAGAGAGAATGTTGCTGTAGACGGTCAAGGACGAGTCGAGTGCGGAGATGGTGAATTGCCAGTTCTGTTGAATGAATTAAAATGTCGTCCATGTAGATGACCAGCCACCCCTGGGCTAAGTAATCATGAAAGAGATGATTCATCAGGGCTTGAAAGGTGGCAGGAGAGTTGCATAAACCAAAGAACATGATGGTCGGCTCGAATAACCCAAAAGGTGTGATAAAGGCAGCCTTCCACCGATCTTCCGGTTTGATAAGAACGTTGTTGTATCCCCAGCGGATATCCATTTTAGTGAACACATGTGATCCCCGAAGTTTGTTGATGAGTTCTAGGATGAGGGGAAGGGGATATGCATTCTTCACCGTGTGTTCATTTAAATACCGGTAATCCTGACATGGTTGCAGATCGCCAGTCTTTTTTGGGACGAAGAAAAAAGGGGAGGCTTGTGGTGACATAGAAGGGGTTATCCTTCCAGCCCTGAGGTTCTCATCAAGGAACTTTCTACATGCGGCCATTTCCTGAGGATTCAGCTGATAGGTTTTGGCCACTTTTGGCGAGAAATCTGGGGTAAGGGTGATGACATGGTCAAACGAGTGAGATGGAGGTAAAGTTCCTGCTGTTGGTTCATCGAAGATGTCACGGTAGTCGGCTATGAAGGAGGGGAGAGTTTGTTCTGCTTTCTCGCTTTTCTGGGCAAGATCGGTGGTGATGGTGGTTTTGGCAATAGTTCTTTCTTGTTTGAAGTGTTTCCGGTGAGCGAGTTGTCGGGCTATCTTAGCATTAGGGGAGGCAGAAAGGAAGTGGAGAGTGCGAGGGGGGTCGTCGGCGGTGAGGGATGGCGGTAAATGGATCGTGTTTGTGGCCCAATCGATAGTGGGGTTTGTTTGTTGTAGCCAGGGGAAACCGAGGATGATTTGCTCCTTCCCTAGGTTCATTACCAACAGTTCCTCTGTCCACGAGACGTCCTGGAATGAGAGTGGGATTCTTGCCTTCCATCGAATGGATCCTCCTCCATTCCTACTTCCATCTACATTGTTAACCCGAAGAGGAGGTAGAAGAGGTAAGAGAGGAAGATGTAGTCGTTGGGTGTAAGTCTTGTCGATAAAATTTCCAGACGCTCCGCTATCTACCAGGGCAAGGAGGTCAACTTTCTTCATAGCAGTAGACAATGAAAGAGGGATTCTCATGGCATTTTCATCAATCTTGTTAGAGTACATGGCTGCTACATTTGAAATAGGAGGGGGAGGCGTCGACTGGCCTTTCCTCTGCGCTAAAAACCCTAGACAGTGAGCCTCGCTATGTCCATCGCTTGGGGATCCTCTTGTTCCCCTTCATACATGGCCTTCAAGGTGGCCTGGATGTTAACTGGAGTGTTCCCTTTTTTGATGAGGGACAAAACATAATTCGTTAATTCTGCCGCTGGTGTCTGATCAGCCGGTGGGGGTGATGATAGTAAGTCAGGTATAAGGACCGGCGTAGTCCTTATACTAGGCAATGTTGGTACTGGGGGTTGTGGCAAGGGACAAGAGGGAGGGAATCGAGGGGAGGAGGGGGAGGATCTATTTGGATGGAATGAGGAACGGGTAGGAGATAGGTTCTTGGTTTCACCGCGATGTTTGCCCATCCAACATCCGACTTTATGACACAGAAAGCATCAGTTCTCTCAGATATGTTTGGCACGGTTGGCCAGAGAGAGGGTGATAGTGTCTATATCCATCACATTTGGATCTCATCAATGGGCAGCAAGGGTGCCCCCTCGACAGAGGTCGGCGATCCGTTGCTGTTGAGCGTGGAACTTCGTGGCGTCAGTGACCCATCTGGTGAGAGTGTCAGGGACGACTGCAGACGAGAGGATCATTTGCGACAGACGAGAGGATCATTTGCGACAGACGAGGATCCAATCCCCGGGCGAAGGCGTCAATGAGGGTGTTCTGGTCAGTCACTCCTGACCGTGCGGCATGTAATTGAAAATCGGCAATATAGTTTTGGAATCCATCCTTCTCTTGGATGTTCTGTATGGTATCCATCATCTTCCTTCGGGCCATGTCTTTGTAGTTGAATGGGAAGAACATTTTACGAAAATCATCCATCATGTTATCATGTGTTTTCTGTTCAGGTGGGATTGCTGCATCTCCGATCAGACAGTACCATTTTTCTGTGAAGGCCTGCCCCCAGCCTTTAGTCATCTTGCTTAATGTGACGAGCGTCTTCTTTCCGTCAGTGTTGTAGATTTCTGGGTTTAAAGTAATGAAGGCCATCATGGCCATTCCCCAATGTGGTGCATCCTGTGAGTCACCAGAAAAGTCGCCAGGCAAGCCGGCCTTTAGTTCGATTGGGCGTGGGGGTGCTCCGAGAGCTTCCAAGGCTTCTTCCATAGTGGGTGGGGGAAAGGGAGGAGGAGGTGGGGGTGCAAGGAGTGTTATGTTCAGAGGAAAGAGCTCTTCTTCAGGAAGAGGGATATCCTCATGGATTGGGGATGGAGAAAGGTAAGGGGAGGAGTGAAAATGAGTAGCGGAACTGTCGTCGTCACTACTCGATGAAGAGGGACGGAATGTGGGTGGAATGCTGGCGTTTGATAACCTCCAGTGAGGAAGAAGCTAGTTCTTTTGTTACACTTCGAGTATCTTGTCGATGGTTAAGTCAAAAGATACTACTCAAGACTTTGAGGTGAAGTCTCTTAGCAATGAGGACAAGTCTAGAAACTACGTGGTATTGCGTAGAACTAGCTTACTGCTACTGGTACAAAGGCACTACCTTATATACTACTCCCAGTGGTGCACAGACCACCCTGACTAAGCGTTATCATAGCAATCTATGGGGCTATGATTAGGATCAATTGGGGATTGGAGAGATAGTAATCGCATGGGGATCAGATAAGGAACACGAGGCAGGATAACGATCACTGCCTAGAAGAGAAATGATGTCCATCGATGAGACGAGATCTGATCAGATAAGAAAGATAAAGGCAACCATAGGAAAACGTGAAGGAAAAACAAGAAAAACGTAACACCTTCTTCCCCTCACCTCCGCACTTTCCCCCCTCAAACGACCTTCCCTCATCCCTTACCTCATCCTCCAGCCCAGGTGTAACCAACCATACAAATGGCAACCACCGACCTAACAGAATACATCTCTTCCCTCATCGAGAAAGGGAATACCCTGGTGAATATTCGAACGGCCTTAAAGGCAATGTATGAAGGAGAACAAGAGGATCCCCAGGCGATGGATATAGTCTGGGTGACTGTTCAGGGTTTTTAAAGAGCAGGAAAGATCAGTCGATGTCTTCCCCTCCTTCCTCAGAAGTAGCAGCAATGTACACTAGCTTGAATGAAGAGAATGCTATGCGAATTCCCCTTTTCCTCTCTGCTGCAACAAAAAAAGTTGACCTTCTTGCCCTGGTGGACAGTGGTGCTTCAGGAAATTTTATTGATGAAAGGTATGCTCAACGACTTCATCTCCCACTATTACCACTTCTCCCTCATCTTCATGTCAACAACATGGACAGAACTAAGAACGGAGGAGGGAGTATCCGTTGGAAAGCCCAAATCCATCTCACATTCCAGGACATCACCTGGACAGAAGAACTCCTTGTAACAAATATAGAAAAGGAACAAATCATCCTGGGATTTCCCTGGTTGCAGCGAATGAATCCTATCATTGACTGGGGAGCAAATATGATTCAACTCCCAGCCCTGGTCACTGACAAAACCAATGACCCTTCTCTGGCACTCCAATTTCTTTCTGCTTCTCCTAACACCAAAATTGCTCATCAACTCGCTCATCAAGAGTGACTGAAGAAAAGAAAAGATGAGACTATCACTAAAACCACTATCGCTATGGATCTCACTCAGAAAAGCAATAAAGCAGAACAAACCCTCTCTCCGTTTATAGCCACTTATCACAACATCTTTTCTGAACTGACTGAAGGGACTTTACCCCCATCTCGACCATTTGATCATTCCATAACTCTTTCCTCTGAATTTATCCCACGGGTGGCAAAGACTTATTAGCTCAACCCCCAAGAGATGATTGCATGTTGAACATTCCTCAATGAAAACCTCCGTACGGGTTGGATAACCCCTTCACAGTTGCCACAAGTGTCCCCTTTCTTCTTCATCCTCAAGAAGACTAGTGATTTACGACCATGTCAGGATTATAGATACCTGAATGAACATACAATCAAGAACACTTATCCTTTTCCCCTTATCTCCGACCTTATCGATAAACTCCATGGGTCATGAATCTTCACAAAAATGGACATCCAATGGGGATATAACAATGTACTCATCAAACTGGAAGATTGATGGAAGGCTACCTTCATCACTCCCTTTGGCCTGTTCGAACTGACCATCATGTTCTTCGGCCTTTGTAATTCCCCTGCCACTTTTCAAGCCTTGATGAATCATCTCTTCTGTGATTATTTGGCACAAGGATGGCTCATCATCTATATGGACGACATCTTAGTCCATTCCACCAAATTAGAGATCCACCACCTTTGTACCCATCTTGTTCTTGACTGCCTACAAGAGCATTCCCTCTTCCTCAAACTGTCAAAGTGTACCTTCGACACTTCGACAGTCGAATACCTAGGACTGGTCATTATGCATAACTCGGTGGGTATGGATCCAGTAAAGGTCACTGCCATCACAGAGTGGTCCTCTCCAATGATAGTAAAGGGAGTCTGATCATTTCTCAGATTTTGTAATTTCTACCGCAAGTTCATTCCCAGTTTTTCTCATCTCGCTGCACCCCTCCACTCTCTTACCCATGCCTCTCACCCCTGGATTTGGACCTCTTAATGTCAACATGCCTTTGATGAGTTGAAACGTCTCTTTACCACTTCTCCCATTCTTCTCCTCTCCAACCTCACTGCTCCTTTCTTCATCATGACTGATGCTTCCCTTCTTGCCACTGGCAGAGTCCTTATGCAGAAGGACATCAACAGAGACCCCCACCCCTGTGCCTACCTCTCCCACACACTCTCCCCTGCTGAGCGTAATTACAATATCTACGATTAGGAGCTTCTTGCAGTGATCCATGCCCTTGAAGAGTGGAAACATTACCTTCGTGGGACAGGTCTTCCGGTAACAGTATATACTGATCATAAGAACCTTTCCTATTTCAAACAACCCCATCGACTCTCTCGCTGTCAAGCTCGATGGATGTTGTTCCTTCAGGACTTTGATCTCCATTTTTCCATTCAACTGGGATCTGCGATGGGACCTGCTGATGCCCTCTCTCACTCTTCCTCTTCCAACACCTCCACCGACAATGCCAATGTTACCCTTCTTCCCCCTGACCTCTTCATCAATCTCATCGATGCTGCCCTCTATGAGAAAATCACTCTTTCCTCCTCTTCCGACCCTCTGGTCCTCTCCGCCCTTGAGTGCATGTGTGAAGGTTCCCCTCTTTTCCCTCGTTCTTCTTTTCTTGACTGGTCCTTTCGTGATGGCCTCCTTTATTTCCGTTCTCATCTCTATATCCCCCCTTCTTCCCATCAAACTCTTGTTTCCTCCATCCATTCCTCTCTGGCCAGGGGTCACGGCGGTCAATTCCACACTCTTGCCCTTCTTCAGCGGGATTATTGGTGGCCTGGTATGTCAACTTTCATTTGCTCCTTCGTCTCTGGCTGTCCTCTTTGCCAGTCATCCAAACTACTCACCTCCCCGATCATCCCATCTCTTTCCCCTCTCTCCTCCTCCACAACCCATCCCTTCCAACAACTCTCTGTGGATCTCATCACTGGCCTTCCCCCCATCAGCCCCCTTGATGCTGTCCTGGTTGTGGTTGACCATGGGCTTACTAAGGGGGTGGTTTTCATCCCTTGCTCTAAATCGATCGATGCTGCTGGAGTCACTACCCTCTTTTTCTGTCATATCTTCCCCCATTTCAGCCTTCACGATTGGCTCATATCTGACTGAGGTCCACAATTCACCTCGGCCTTTGCTCAGGAATTGGCCTGCTTACTCCAATATGATGTCACACTATCCTCCGCTTATCATCCCCAGACCGACAGTGAAACTGAACGCGTCAACCAGGAATTGGAGATGTATTTATGTCTTTTCTGTAGTAATGAACCTACTACTTGACCTGATTTCCTTCCTTTTGCTCAATTCCACCATAACTCTTCCATCCATTCTTCCACCAAGTGTTCTCCCTTTTCCCTTCTCTTGGGTTATGAACCACGGGCATACCCAACTCTTGGAAAGACATTCCTCTCCGCCTTGACCGACCGACTAAACACGTTGGATAAGGCATGACGAGAAGCATCCACAGTGCATGAATTGTCACGCCAAGTGATGCAAGCCAGAATCTGCAGCAAGTTCCATCTGTGGAAAGTGGGAGATAAGGTGTGTTTGAAAGCCACTAATCTCCACTAGAGTATGCCTTGGAAGAAATTAAACCCGCTGTGAGAAGGCCCCTTTGTCATCACTCAAGTAATCTCCCCTGTGGCGTATTGGCTGAAACTTCCCCCGACATGGAAGGTTCATGACATCTTCCACACTTCTCTTCTTTCCACCTTCCACACTACTCCTGAGTTTGGGACTCCAATACTTCGACCCCCAGTGGAGATTATTGATGAAGAAGAGCAATGGGAGGTAGAGCATATCCTATAACATAAAGGGGAAAAGAACCGACGAAGATACCTGATCAAGTGGAAAGGATATTCACATGCGGAGAATACGTGGGAACCGGAAAGGAACTTATCCGGAGCATGGACCACCCTTCTCACTTATAAGTGATGGCACTCCCTCTGATGTTGCCAACCTTCTCTCTCACCTATGCCTGCCATTTGCAACAACTTCGACGACTCTGACTCCTTGACCACTCTCCCTATCCCTGACAACTTTCCCATCCATACCAATTGTCTCCCCCATTTCCCCCACTGTCTTCTCTATACTGCTGTCTTGCAGAACACCCCTCTCCTTATGGAGATCACCAGCCACCTGCTTGCTAGCGAAGTTCTCATCGAGGGATATATGCTTTACCTCACATATTCCACTCTTTGTCTACTACTGAATGCTGCAACCCCCCACGATCGTCCTTTTGTCCTCGCTGCCAAAGGCAGTATTTGCATCATACAAGCACAGATCCAAACCCTGGACCTGCTCTATCGCCTTCATCTGGGTGACATGATAGATACCTTACCATACGAACCCATTTCCCAGATTATGTTACACCTTATTAGAACTCTCCATCCACATGCTTTGGCCACCTACCTCATCGATGGAGGCAACCTACATACCTCCCCTCGTTCTACCGCTCTCAGTCCACCTCCACTATACCAACCAGTGCCCTCTCCATCATTATCCCCATCCACTCCACCTACCTCACTGAATGACTCACCTCCTGGTCTTCTCTCTATTCCCGAAGGAATGCCATCCCCATCCCCTCGTTGTCCCTCCTCATCCACTTCTCTTCCTTGTCATAGACAATGCTGTATGGTGATGTCTTTCAGTCTCCCATCCTGTCATTCGTCGACCCACATCTGTTACCCCCTCTGTGCCTGTAGAATGAGACCTCCAAGATGGACCTCCATTCCTCCCTCTCAACCCCCCTACCAATGGATGAGACTCTTTCTGTGGATGGTGCAGAGAATATGACTCCCACCTCAGTATCCACTGTCAGAATTACGTCTGTCCTAGTTGTATTCAGCAAGCGCTGGGCCACTCCCTCTCCAACTGCCCTAGTGCCATGTGCCCCGTCTGCCACCTTTCCCATAGGACCGTCCCCTGCTGTACCCTCTGTTCTTTCTGTCACCGAGTCCATGGGGTGAACCCTTGCCCTACTCTGCAATGCACTGAGTGCATCGACCTTCGATGGGGTGATCTGTGTCCTGCTATGGAGTGGTATCGCTGTGGTGAGATGATCGATGATGAGTTGTATGATCCAACCCCCATTCTGGCCGAACAGTACGATGAACGAGACGAAGTTTGGGCCACTAAGCATTGAATGTAAGCCAGGTGGCTTACATCTAAAAGTGGACCTTCTGTTACAATTTTTCTTCTTTCTTCTTCTTTATCTCTAACTACCCCATATGTTTCCCTTTCTATCAATGGACACTATTCCTTTCCTAGGCAGATCTCTTATCTTGCCTCATTTCCTTATCGGATCCCCAGTCGATTGCTATCTCCTCATTCCCCAGTAGATTGTCATCTCATCTCCAATGGATCATTATCACCCCATTGATTTCCATTGATAATGCTTAGTCAGGATGGTCTATATACCATAGGGAGTAGTATAAATACCTAGTGCATGTATCTGTATTCTCTAAGCTAGTTCTATGCAATCCTATGTCATTCTAGTCTTGTCCTCATCACTAAGACTCTTCATCTGAAGCCTTGAGTAGTATCTTTTCGACCTTCATCTTAAAGTTACTCGAAGCATAACAAAGAATGAGAGGAATAGAGGGATCATGATCATTGTTGAACAACTCCTCAATGCATGCTCCTAGAGTAGAAGACTCTGGAGGGGCATGGCTCTGCGATGCTGAGGTAATACTGCGTCGAGTAGAGAAGCTATGGAATTGCTTAACAAATTCTGGGCCTCGGCGGGAACTGCCGAAGGCATGGAGGGGATTGAAGCAGAGAGAGGTAGAAGGGTTGGCCATGGCCCTAGAAAGAGAGTGAGTAACTTGAGTGGTCATGATATGGGATTTCAATACAAGAGTGAGTTCGAATATACTGTTAGAAAAGGGCCAGACAAACTCTGAGTAACTCCACTGTAACGGAGTTGAGGGGCCAGGACTTGGCTTCACTGTATGTGGTGTGCCCTTGCATAGAAATTGGAGTCCTGAATTTACAGAGGGTTAGAGACAGAGGTGATCAAGAAGAGCACACAAAGAGGGAGAATGTCAATTCTTGTCGATATTCAAACTAGGGAATTACAGGGATGTAACAAAGGGTTTAAATACTAAGATGAAAGGCAATCACATGTTAAAAAAGACATAGGGGTGAAAGGTGTATCATAGCAACAAATGAAATATCAAAGATAGAAAGAAGGACAGCTGTACCAATGACATCGGAGTGAAGGAAAGGAGGACAATCAGAGGTCTTGGAGATGTCAATCAAGTTAGAGGTAGCAACTGTCAAGTGTCAATGAATAACATAATCATAGGTAAATCAAACATGAATGGTCCAAAGATCCGAAGTATCAAGGTTAAGGAGAATGAACTGGAGTTGCATCAAAATGCACTCAGAGTTGGTATGGAGGTACTAGAGTAGCTTGGAGGTAGCAGATATGACAGATAGATTGTGTTGGCAGAAATGGTCCCAATCAAGATATTATATAAGTGGAATAGGGAGGCTAGGACTGTGTTGAAGAGATCTACATTGGAGATGGGTTGTCCAATACTAGCAAGTTCTTCACATAGTGCGATGACTTTGTCAACATGGGCATGTGTGTCACCACCCTCTTTGAGTTTTAGCTCAATTAATTGTTGATGTAGTTAGACACTAATTGCAGGGGAACAGTTCTCGAATAGAGCCTTAAGAGTATCATATTACTCTTTAGCTGTATCGTGATGCATGACATGCATGTATAGCAAGTTGGGTAAGGTTGTTGCAATGGTATGGCATGCTAGAGCATTCTTGGCTTGCCATGCTTCTAAGTCCTTCTCATATTGTTCAACTTCTGCTATCTCCTCTGAGGTGGTTGGTATCCATGCAAGTGACTTTCCATGTTTTGGATCTACTGGCTGTAGCTTTGTGCCATCAAGGTAGCTATGTAGTCCATGGGTTTTCAGTTCCATTCGAAGACAGGCCTTCCAAGAGGTCCATTCTTTTCCTACAGGATCAAGCTTGGAAAGTTTAATTTCATCTGACTTGTAGGACATGTTGAGGGGGCTGTAGAGGGTTTTTACTTCATCTATTTAGGCTTTCAAGCTAGGGCTTATAATCTATAGTTCACAGTAGGACTCAGTGAACTGGTGGTAAACAGTCACTATATCATTACCTGTAGTATGCAGTAGGACTATAGGATATCAGTTAAGTGTAATATAAGTAAAGTAGTCACTTACCTCAGTGAACTGGTGTTAAACAGTCACTGAGGTGTTGTACAAAGTGGTACAACAACTATAGTACCAAGCAAGATTATATAATATGCATAGCCACAGACTGTTTGTACTCAATATCAATAACTTCTACACTCAGGAGTGTCGATATAGGTCATCTACATACAACTGAGTGCTTGAAGGTACAGTTCCATGACCAACCACTAGGAGTTGAAGTTGGATCCATTGAGCATGGAGAGTTTTGTTTCCTTGTGGAAGATGGACATGTTGATATCTGCAATGTTCATCAGCATTGAAGCAAGAACAGAGAATCAAAATGAGGTAGATTCTCCCTCATCCTGGATAGCAATCAAATCTCCAAAGAGACAATGCAGCTTTTCAGCATAAGTTCAACCTCTCACTAGGTGTGACACAAGGTCAGTGAATCTGAGAGACTCTCCATAGATAGCTACATAGTATGCATCCAGGTCATCCTAGTAGCTAGTGAGTGTTCACCAATAGAGAGGAGCTTGGGCTCAACTCTCCAGCAATCACCACTTAACCACTAGGGCTCATAACCTGTTGGAATGGAGGTGTAGTGTTGCCTACTAGAGGAAGGCTACTGGTACTCACATGGATGCAGTTGGCTAGGTAGTGGCTAGCATTGATGGTGAATGTGTAAACACAAGAGTCTTTTGGAACTCAGATGACTAAGCCCCAACTTTATACTACATGATTATGTAATGTGAACTACCTAAATAGGATTATCATTCAACATCCCACTTGTCAAAATGTGGCTGACATCTTGATGAAGCCACTTCCAAAACTGGCCTTTTGTCATCATTGTACAGGGCTTTCACTCATATCTCACTGAGGAGGTGTGTTGAGAACACCCAGAATAGGGTATATTGGCACAGACTTCTTGACACCAAACTTATACTATACAGCTTGATACTGCTCTCATCTTCTTGTTGTTTAGCATTTGGACTTCACACATGATACAAACTTGAGTATGAAAACTTTTCTCTTCTTCTTTCCTCTCTCCCTTAGCCCATATTGCAACAGTTGAGGTGAGACATCATATCTTCATTATATTGATACAAATTGACACAATACTACCTACAGCTGATATTACTGTGCTTTAGGTAGTCTGAATATAGCCCGTATTGCAACAGCTGAGCTGACATTACTGTGCTTTAACTGAACAGAAACGAGTTTATAGAAAATTGATTGTCCTTCAAACGCTTTAGCTTGCTGTGGCTTGTCGAGCAGGCGACCCTCATGAGTATCAATGAGCACATCTGGCAGGTGGAAGATGATTGCTTTGACAGTATCTTGAATCGTAGATCTCGCATCAATATACTGCAAACGGAGTGCTACACTCCATGTCATACAACATGTCGGGCGGTACCACGAAAAAAATAAATAGCTCACTGGATGTGAGTTTCGAGGGCATCGTATCGAATGCTGCAACCGCCTCTAGATAGCAATCCGCTCCGTGTAACGCTGCATGTCTCTGCTCATAGCCTAAATGAGATGAAGGGTCGAGTTCGACCACCTGGAAGCCGAGTTAGTGACATTGTCTGCGGCGACGAGATGGAAATCATACCTCGTTGGCATCCCTGAGCGCATTCTCCCACGTCTTCATCATTACCCGCGCTTTGCTTCGCTTGATTAGAGTATCCACACGGTCCGGTGGGTCGAGCGACAGTATCATTGAGTAGTGTTTATCGGCATTGTAGTAGTTCTGAGAGCCCAGTGCAACGTCTTCCAAGCCTTCCATGCATCTTCGTTCGAAATCTACAACGGATACTCGGACGAGGTCTAGTAACATTATCATGTGATCACTCACCACGTTCCAATTCTGCTCTCTCGTTGCAAGGTTTGTATCTGCTGTTGACTCGGCTTGCAGGGGCTGAAAATACTCGATCGCTTCAAGAATACGACCAGCATCCACTAGGAGGTTGCATATCGCACGGTAAATGACAGGTTTTGGGAGGCTGATGTCACGTACAGCATACCTTGTCTGAAGCTTTCAGCGCCTCATTTAATAACCCAAGAGCCAGCAGTGTGCTTGCCCACTCGGTGAGTAGACCACCCGGAGTCGACGGACAGAGAGAGAGAGCGCAGTAGTATAAGCATCGAGTGCTTCTTCATATTTCTTAGTTGCTGATGCCCCATCTCCGATTGTTTCCAGCGCAGCGATGCATTTGTTCGTAAAGCCTGGGAGTAGTGGTTGAAGACTCTTTACCCTCTTTGGATGATGGAACTCACCAGAGAGCCAGTCGTGGATGATCGTATCGGCTTTCGTCTCGTCGGATATGGACGTGGTATAGTCGAGAAGAAGTTTTGCAATGCTGATGACGTGGCCGTCCACATACAAGGTTTCGCACTGGAGTCTCTGTTGGTAGGCACGAACAGTCTGCTGTTGATCGACGAGCTGAACACGAAGTTGTCGGACGGTTTCCTCGGGATGCGCTGATAAATGTGAGTGATGAGAATTGGCACTGCAGAACCGAGTCAGACCGACCTCCATTCGTGGTCTTCATGGCGAGATTCGCACTTAGCGACTGGACGATCTCGTTCCAGCCAATGCTTGGTCACTGTGAATGCGCCATTTGGAAAGGATTGTCCTCGAGGTGGCATCGACATGGCGGATGTCACCTTTGTAAGAGAGCGCAAAGAGTTGCTTGCTGTTGCTGGTCCAGGTGACAGAAAAACAGTAGATTAAAATATCGACGAGGAAGTGGCCCTTTTGACAGTCGTAGACGCGAAGGAAGGCCTCCGCTACCGCCAACGGCCAAAAAAGAATTGTCCGGTGAAAACCTGACCGCTTGAATCGTTCTGTCGAATTTGAATTCGAGCGGTTTTCAACCAGTCAATTTCAATGACCAATCACAGGCATTTTGATACGATGCAATTGCGATTCTTGTCGAGTCCGGTGAAATGTCCACCGCGATCACCAGAAATTTGTCTGCTTTGAACTCGGCCACTTTTTCAGGGTACCAATGCGAACAATACCAGTGAGAAAAGACTCGACGTGCACAACCGCATGCAGGTTCCTCCGTGATTCAAGGTTTTCCATACTACATCTACGATGGAGAACCCTACGACACAAGGTACTCGGTCCACGGTTGTCATACGTTTTATTTACTGACTTTTTTTGAGCTGATACCACGAGAGCTAAACCAGAGACCGCAAACAGGCTCCGCAACGGATTGATCAAGCAGGTTGAGCGTCCAACGAGGGTCAAAGATGGACCCAAGAGAACCGATGGTTCGTCAGAGTCGCACTATAATCCGTTTCTGATCACTTGTTCTTGGGTGCGCACAAGGGCCAACGAGTCGACGAGGCCGGTATGACGTTTAGTGAGGAGAATAGTGTCGAAAGCAGCAGAGACGTTGTCGTGCCAGCTCAAGAATCCGAGCCAGCTGACGAAGAGCAGCTTCGAACTAGTCTCGGGGGTGCTAGTATGATGTGGTCGTTTTAGATCCTGTCCATAATTGGCTGACATTCTCTCAGACTCACACAAAAGAGCACATGGCGACAAACATAGGTCTGCACCATCAGGCATCGCTCCTACTCACAGGAGAAAGAGTGGCATGACAACTCCCTCGGGCAATTCGGCGCCTTCGACCGCCAAACGTATCATCCACCGCTCAGCAAGGCCAATTTTCAGCGTGGAGGGTCCGTTTGAAGCTAACAGTAAACGACGGGGAAGCAGTCACCAGCCCCCAGGTGTTACCACACCCAGAGTCGAACAAGGACCAGGAGCGAGGCCATGGCACTGAACTTCAGGAGATCGATGACAATATGAACCAGGAAGATGCAGTCCGTCCCCTCAAGAAGGCAAAGAAGACAGTGCAACAGCAAGGCAAAGGTACTGTGAAGCCGAGGTGAAACGCTAAGCGCCCGAACGGTTTCTGATGAACATAGTCCATGTTTCCTCTCAATTAGACCACACTAATGTTGTCCCACCATCTAGTTCAAACACGTACGGCCCAGGCTTCTGGGTATCAGATGGATACTATTACCCTTAACGGATCAGGGATGGACTGAGTTGTTTCATTACATGGATCACTAGATTAGGGTACGAGACATTGTAAGGCTTTACGAGGCAATACAAGTCATTTTCGCGCTGTGCTACATGTGGGCCTCAAGTACCCTTCCAAGGGCTTGAATGGTCCAGGTGCCTTAAATACCCTTGCTAGACGTTCTGTCCTTACGAGGCTTGCACAACGGAGTATTTCCCTGAAAGGTCATGGGAATCTCGCAAGGCCTTTTAAGGCCTTGCAAGATCTGGGTACTGTGTACTTTTGCTGATGTGACTGGAGGGCCCGCAGGATGCAACGTCAGCGCGGTCATTCGCGCACGGCAGGGACGACAAGCAGTTCGTGGGTCATAACCTCCACCGTCTCTCTCACAACCGCCTCCTCGCGGCCCCCGATCGTCCCTGTCTCAAGCCCCATCATGTTTGTCGCCATCGTCGACATTGTCATTGTCATTGTCTGAGCCTCCGTTCTCGTTCATTCTCATTCGTGCCTGGGTTTATTCGTGTTGTTTTGGTATTAAGTCTGAGGTCTGAGTGGGAGTGGTTGGGTGCCAACCGACGACTCGCGAGAGCGTCGAAAGGTGGCCAAGGGGTTGTACCGTGCGCACGTCGTCCAGAGTGCTCCGATGTAGAGCACATCCGACATCGGGGGGTATTCCTGCTCGCGCCACCACGGACAAAGTACATTGTCATACAAACGATTATAGTCTCGTACAAACTCCGAATCGAAGTCGCCAGGAATACAGCTCAGACAATGTCCATTTGCTCTTCGTAATTTGGTACAACATCTTGCTCATCACGAAATACCTACCGATACATCAGAAATTATGACCGATAAAATCACCGGGCGCCACGCACCTTCAATTTCAATTCATCTCCAAAAGGGTTTATCGAAGCCCATCCAATTATCGGACGTATCTTCGCCCTTGAGTTCAGGGCTTCCTTTTGAAACCCCTGTGCAATCCCTTTGACTGAACTCTCTTCTTGCCCAACAAACAAAACAAGCCAGGAACCATTCCTCAGATCTTTTGGCAATATTTTACTCAGGTTCTCCAGACCCTGGTAAGGAGGCCTATGTTCTTGGGCAATAGTCACCTGGAACGCGAAAATGCCTGTTTCTGTCACAAGTGCACCATCAATTCCAGCGAATTTGTTGGGGGAGACCCACAAGAATGGGGGCGGTCTGGTTATAGTTCCGCTGATGGTGGAAGGAACGAGAGAATCGGAAGGCGTTGTTAAGGTGGTTGGCAGGTATGCTATGATGTTTTCATCTGCAAGCCAGTGACACGGTAGTGCATTTCCTCCGACCAGGAAAGAAAAGAACCAGTTTTCATATATATAACCTGCAGCTTGACGTGTATCTGAGTGTTGGCTTAGGGCATTGTAGAAGTCCAACTTCTCGGAGCTCCGTAGCTCTACAAGCGCCTCTGCCATGATGCGAAGAATCGTTGGAGTCGGTACACAAACAATGGGGGAATAGCGAATAACAGAGTCCCCTTCTTTCTTCGGTCTGAGGTAAAAGTACGCGGATGGTGCTTCGTCAGGTAGGTTCTTCCCCTTTAATCCGCGAATCACTTGTCGGCCCTTGAGAACAGCGTCGGGAGCTCCATCACGATACCATTCCTTAATTTCATCATCCATCCAGCCATAGTAAAGCAGTAACGTGCGAGGCACATTTCCCCACCTGCTCGCTAGAGTGAACATCCGTTGGGTATCCAAGTTAAGAAGTGTACTGATCACCTCTTGTCAAATCCTATTCCCACAACCAAAAATTGACTCACGTTAAGTTTTTAATTTCCTGATCAGACCAGATGTCCATTATATAACACTCAGCTCGAAGATACTTGCTCCAATCGTGCCAGCGCGACCGCCTGGGCGAGGTTGCCTGGATCACTTGCATCTCGTATGGCCGGATGCGTAACGTCCGATGGGGAGCGATAGTGGTTGCGTTCGAGTCACAGAGCGCCCACCTGACAGATTTCAGGTCGAGTGGACTTTCGTCGCCGAGAGGAAAAACTAGAAACTCGTGTGTGAAGAGCCCATAATATTCTTGATCGATTTGAAAGGCCACAGGCTCCTGCAGGCCAAGACATTGAACGAGCGCATATATGAGGAAAAACGATTTCCCTGCAGACCAAACTTGTCTGAGAAATGCGCCGACTCTGCTGCCACAGACTCACCGATACCAGGTTGTCCAGTAACATAAACCCCTGTGCTGTACTTTTTGTCTGTCCTGAATGCTCGCAGTGCCTCGCGGTACTCTTCCCGGACGAGCATCTTTTCATGCCCTAGGAACCCGTCACAGAGTCTGCTGAAGGCATCCCGGAACTCTTCGAGTTCAAGATACTCAAAGCCTTGCTCGTGTTTTCGAAAGATGGCTTCAGAGTCAGGGTTACCCCAAACGATACCAGCAAATTTATTGAGTTCCTGAATATATTTCTTGGGCAACATCGTATGCGGTGATATAGAGCGAAGACAAATTTAGGGGCGGCGTAAAGGTTGATGTAAGCATCAAGCGAGGGAACGAGCGTGGGGAAAGATGAGTAAGAGCCTGTTCGACAACTTGCTACTTCGGCTACTACATCAGCTGCCACATCTGCTAGTCCCTAAGCGGTGTAAGTGAGCTAACTGGCTCTAAGCAGTGTTAGTGAGCTAACTGCACCAAAGGGGCTCATGGCCAGCCATGCTGGATACAGGCACTATCTCTCCCAATTCTCCCCTCAACATCATGCCCCAAACCATCATTTGCTCCACTCCTTTCCTGCCCTCCCATTACTTTCACAACTTTCTGTTTGGTTTTACTGCCTTTATTTATTTGTGTAGTCTCAACATCCTACATGCTATGTCAGGCTCTGAGGGCCAAGTATTGAGGAAACATGTTAGTTGGCCTGATGCAGAAGTCTACCAGCTACTAGACTATTTCATCCTCATGAAGAGCAAGCTTGCCCAAGGGAGTTTCCCTACTCAAGTCTTCTCAGGTGCTGTAGCATATCTAGGGCCAATTACAGATAAGAGCTCTTCCAATATCACCACAAAATGGACATTACTAAAGTGCACTCTCAATGTAATAGAGATGTTCTATAGAGGCTCTGGAGTCCACTAGAATGATATCATTAGTGCAAATATACATACAGATGGAGAGATACAGTGGTGGAATGAATATCTTAGGCAATATGTATGTGTTATTATTTTTAGCCATTGATCACAGAAGATCTTTCTTCCTTCATAATGAAAGAGTGGCTATTTTGTCAAAAAAATGTCATAAGTACTTCTAGATAGTCATGTTCAAGGTGAAGGAGGGTATATGTTATGAACAAGCTAGCTAAATAGACTGTAATCCCACTATCCAGCCTTTGTCATTGCTTTTGTCTAGCAATAGGCTTAGTTCTACTTGCCTTGATATGTCTGCAGTGTAGTCACTGATGTAATACTCTTACTGTAATCCCATACATCATGCCCCTATTGCCTATCAGCTAATGTCTCTTCAAACTCGCTCTCTCTGTCTGAATAGCCATTGCTATGGTTAAACCATTATGTAAGCCTTTCTGATTGAGTGTACCTTTGACCCTAGTTGCTATGATCTCACAGTGCTGATCACTATGCTTTCTGTTCCCTTATAGCATCTTCATGTTCCACCATGAGGCTAATCGCTCTCTGTAGTAGATAGAGGGTTCTACAGATCTTAGGATATTTCCATATGTGTACTTTGTCTGTGCATATATCCCTGTAGTATATAAGTAGGTACTTCTAGCTAGATGAACCCTAAGTTTATCTTTAGATCTACATTCTTGTTATCCTCCTTTCCTTGCCACCTTAGACAATATATCCTTTTCTCTCATATGTGTGGGAGTTTCTCTCATCATTAGAATTGTCCTAAGTCTACACCATGATAAGACTATAAGCATATAGCTAGTATCATGGTCCAATGGCATGATAGAGCTGTAAGTCCTTGGCATGAAGGTTCATCCAAGGATCTCTATTGTCTTAGTATAGCAAGTCTTTTAGTATCAAGGCTAGATAGCTTGACTATAACAAAAGATGAACCTTCTTCCCAGCTGTTGCTATCAAGCACAGCATCCCCATCTCTCCCCCTTTGATGATGACTTCTCAGTAGCCAGATGTGGTTGTATGTGTTATGATTTTTCTTAGCATTACACTGAGTGCTCATGCTCAGCATGTTATATTGTATGTTCCTTCTCGTCTACACTCTATTCTACATCTGCCCCACCCTGTTATGATTTTCCTTAGCATTACACCGAGTGGTCATTCTTGGTATGCTCTATTGTCTAATGTTCATCATCTTCACTCTATCCTACACCCGTCCTACTCCACTGGTCATTGCTTATACCATCATGGCTGTTCCCCTTATCTGCTTGGTAGTCCTTATGGCAGGACCCCTATGCATTTCTCTTCCATCTCACCTCATGTTATGGATCCCAGACCAGTAAGCCCTTGCCCCATGTCCATATGTAGTACTACCCTTAGCCCATGGGATACCCCTCTATCCTATTCCCCATTGGACCATCTTTCTATTTGTCATATAGTATGCTTCCCTTCCATGGATGACCGTTCCCATACAACCCTTGACCCAGAGTTATGAACTACTACCATATATGTATATACATAGCTTGGTCTGTGAACCATCCCCTATAGTATAAGTATGTACGTATATGAGGGGAATGTTTCTCATCCATATTCTCATCTTTACAGGGCTAGTCTAGGAATTTAGCTCAATCTCTATTCTCTTTTATTGTTCCCTTGGATCCTGTTGTAAGACCTTCCATCCTGGAACCTATCCTTTGAGATCCCCTTTGGAATATGCCATTTGAAGGCCTCCAATTCCGGGACATAGCTAGGTTGTATCCAAGATGATCACCATTGATGTCTTTCTATACCAAGGAGATAGACTTGTAACAAAAGAATACAGATCCTCATCATACTGTGCTATCAAGCCTGTATCACCCCACCTGGAATTATCTCTTCTATCAACTCATTATGTTCTCTTGTTGACATTCGGAATCCCCCATTCTTCCAACTGCACATTCTCCCACATCTGAATGAAGTATGCCAGGATCAGGAACAACTACACCTGGGACCACCAGATTATCCCCTACAGCTGAATGATGACCACAGTTTATCCCTCCTCCACCCAGAGCACCATTAGTCACACCATCTCTACCTCCTCATATAAGAAGTCACCAAGACTTACTATGCCAACCAAGGGTAGCAAATCAATACTCAGCTCTTTCCTCAAATGAAGAAGGGGGACAAAAACAAGAAGAAGGGGAAGAAGAAGAATCCCCATCTGTGCATACTCCATCCCCTCCTAGAAATCCATTACCTCTTCCACCAACGATTGCCGAAAGTGGAGCAGTCTCCCTCTCTGTTATGCTTTGAGTACCTTTTATGACGAGAGTCGTTAAGATACTACTCAAGGCTTAGGACGAAGTCTTAGTGATGAGGACAAGACTAGAACCACATAGTATTGCATAGAACTAGCTTAGAGGATACTGGTACATATGCTAAGTATATATACTACTCCTCCATGGTGCACAGACCATCCTGACTAAGTGTTATCTGTGGAAATCAATGGAGTGATAACAATCTGTTGGGGATGGGATAAGGATCTACTGGAGGAATGGAGAGATGGTAATCATCTGGGGATCAGATAAGGACAATGAGGGGAGATAAGGATCTCCTCCTAGAAAGGGAATAGCATCTGTGGTAATCGTAAGGATAAGCATAGAAAAAGATGAAGAATGAGAGAGACAAGGAAAAAATCATAAGACTCTCTACCTCCCCTGTCTCTCCCCTTAGGAATTCCCCTTCTGAAGCAAGAATCCCCGATGAACCATCGTTGTCCTCATCAAATGAAAACATGTCATCTTCCCATTCTCTACCACTATCCCCTATATAGGAAGGACAACTGGAATCTCCTATCTGTCCAAGGAATATAATGGATGATGAAGATAAGGAACTTATGGCAGCGCTACCAAAAGATTTTTCTGGCTTAATGGCCGATGCAGTAATTTGGCCTATCCAGATGGATAGTCATTTCTCATCAAACGAAGGATTATACGATGATGCTGTGAAAAGCCTTGTCTTTCTCAACAAGATGTCTAAAGGCAGAGGACCTGCTTTCACTGAACAATGGTATCGAATCATCCAAGAAAAAGGCAATGAATATCTGTTATGATTTTCCCTTTCTAACACTTTTTCCCTTTGCTCATCTCTCTTCTGCTAAGGAATTAGCTATGTGTTCCTCCATATGATTTCCTTTCTATCCCAATGGACGCTATTTCCTTCCTAGGCAGATCTCTTATCTCGCCTTGTTTCCCCATCCGATCCCCAACTGATTGCTATCTCCCCATTCCCCAGTAGATCGTTATCACCCCACTGATCTCTAATGATAATGCTTAGTCAGGATGGTCTATGTACCATGGAGAGTAGTATAAATACCTTAGTGCATGTAGTTGTATCCCTAAGCTAGTTCTACATAATACTACATTGTTCTAGTCTTGTCCTCATCACTAAGAGACTTCGCATCAAAGCCTTGAGTAGTATCTTTTCAACTTCATTTTAAAGGTACTTGAAGTGTAATAAAAGAACTAGCTTCTTCCTCGCTGGAAGTTATCAAATGCCAGCATTCCACCCACATTCCGCTCCCCTTCGTCAAGTAGCGACGACGACAGTTCCACTACTCATTCTCACTCCTCTCCCTACCTTTTGCCCTCTCCCATCCACGAAGATGATCCCCTTCCCACTGAGGAAGAGATCTTCCCTCTAGAAATCACCCCACTTCCTATACTGCCACCACCTCTCCTCCTTCCCCCGTTACTGAAACGAGATCAGAAAACCACAGAACGGAACTGTGGTAGAACAATAGTAACGGATGAAACACCAACACTCAAGTGAATGTTGGGGCAAGGATAGTGGGGCGTAGTCACACACTTGTACTGGCCTGGTTTTTAGATCCCAGATAATGCCCAAGTGAACAAGACTAGGGATTCTAGTCGTTGCACACCCGGTATTTATATTACAGCTATCTACGCACAGACCATGCTATGCTACATTAATTAAGGTTTGATTCAACAAGAGAGACTAACGCTATTGGCTACTAACTATACTACGATAAGAGTCCAATCTGCTATTGGCTGGCACCGATAAGAGGGACTAACGCTAATCGGTCATGTGACTCGTCACGTGACCATGAAGAGTGGAAGTCTGAATAAGCGAAAGTCACGTGACCTGAAAAGTAAAGATAAAAGGCTGGAAAAATCGGTAGAAAATACTAGGAAAATAGGAGGTTTCATAACAGTTACTCCCTATGGAAGAAGCTCTCGAACTCTCTGCAGCTGCATGTCCTACTGAACTGAAGGCCAGTCTACCCGGTGACTTCTCTGGTGACTCGCAAGATGCACCACACTGGGGAATGGCCATGATGGCCTTCTTCACGTTAAATCCGGATGTCTACGATACGAATGGAAAGAAGATGCTAGTAGCATTAAGCAAGATGACCAAAGGCCAAGGACAGGCCTTCACTGAGAAATGGTACCGCCAACTCAGTGATGCAGCATTCTCTGCTGGGCAGAAGACATACAAAAATATGATGGATGACTTCCAAAAGACATTCTACCCATTCAATTACAAGGACATGGCCCAATGAAAGATGCAAGATACCATACAAAACCTCTGAGAGAAGGACAATTTCCAGAATTACATTGCCGATTTTCAGTTGCACGCAACACAGTCAGGAGTAACTGACCAGAACACCCTCATTGATGCCTTCGCTCGAGGGTTAGACCCTTGTCTCTCCCAGATGATCCTCTCCTCCACTGTTCCCAATACCCTCACTGGGTGGGTAACCGATGCTGCCAAGTTTCATGCTCAACAACAATGCATCGCTGACCTCCATTGAGAAGGAACCCTAGTGGCTCATCGAAAGGACATGAATGTGATGGACGTGGATACCATTACTCTCTCTCCAGCCAACTGTGCAAAACATATCAGGGAAAATCATTGTTTCCTATGCCACAAAGTCGGATGTTGGACAGGGAAATATCGAGGAGAAATGAGAAATTCTACCCCTTCATGGCTTCCACCCTGCCCCACTTCTGGAGGATCCCCTTCCTCTTATTCCTGCACCTTCCCCCATCCTTTACCTCATCCTCCAGCCCAACCAACCATATGAATGGCAACCACTGAATTAACTGAATATGTGTCTTCCCTTATTGAAAAAGGGAACACTCCAGTGAATATTCAAACAGCCTTAAAGGCAATGTACGAGGGAGAGCAGGAAGATCCTCAGATGATGGATATAGCCTGAGTAACTGTTCAGGGTTTTTAAAGAGGAGGAAAGATCTGTCGATGTCTTCCCCTCCTGTCTCTGATGTAGCAGCAATGTATACTAGCTCAAATGAAGAAAACACTATGTGAATTCCCCTTTCCTTCTTTGCTGCAACAAGAAAAGTCAACCTTCTCGCCCTGGTAGACAGTGGCGCTTCAGGGAATTTTATTGATGAACAATACGCTCACCGACTTCATCTTTCATTACTACCACTTCTCCCTTGCCTTCATGTTAACAACGTAGACAGAACAAAGAATGGGGGGGGAAGTATCTGATGGAAAGCCTGAATCCATCTCACATTCCAGGACATTGCCTGGACAGAAGAACTCCTTGTCACAAATATGGGGAAGGAACAGATCATCTTAGGATTCCCTTGGTTACAGCGAATGAATCCTATCATCGACTGGGGGACAAACACAATTCAACTCCTGTCCTCTGATAAAACCGATAATCCTCCTTTAAACCTCCACTTTCTCTTGGCTTCTCCTAATGCCAAAATCACTTGTCAACTTGCCCAGAGAGAATGATCAAGGAGAAGGGGAGACGAAATAATCGCAAAAACTACCATCGCTATGAGCCTTGCCCTAAAAAGCAACAAGGAAGAACAAACCCTTTCTTCATTTATAAATGACTACCATGACATCTTTTTGGAACCAACCAAAGGAACTTTACCCCCATCTCGACCATTTGACCATTCCATATCCCTCTCCTCTGCCTTTATCCCATGGGTGGCAAAAACTTATCAGCTCAACCCCCAAGAAATGATCGCATGTCATGCGTTCTTAGATGAAAACCTCCGAATGGAGTGGATAATCCCCTCTCAATCACCACAAGCATCCCCTTTCTTCTTCGTCCCTAAGAAGACCGGCGATTTACGGCCTTGTCAGAACTATAGATACCTGAATGAACATACAATTAAGAATGCATACCCTCTCCCTCTCATCCCGGACCTAATCGACAAACTTCGTGGGTCACAAATCTTCACAAAAATGGACATCTGGTGGGGGTATAACAACATACTCATTAAACTGGAAGATCGATGGAAAGCTGCTTTCATAACTCCTTTTGGCTTATTCAAACCGACCATTATGTTTTTTGGTCTCTGCAATTCCCCTGCCACCTTCCAAGCCCTGATGAATCACCTCTTCCATGATTATTTAGCACAAGGATGGCTCATCATCTACATGGATGACATCTTAGTTCATTCCACCGAATTGGAAATCCACTACCTTCACACCCGCCTTGTCCTTGAATGGTTGAGAGAACATTCCCTCTATCTTAAACTGTCAAAATGCATTTTTGATGCTTCAACAGTCAAGTACCTGGGATTGGTGATCACATATAACTCAGTGGGTATGGATCCAGTCAAAGTCACTGCTATCATGGAGTGGTCCCCCCCAATGACAGTAAAGGAGTCTGCTCATTCCTTGGTTTTTGTAATTTCTACCGCAAATTCATTCCCAGTTTCTCTCATCTTGCTGCCTCTCTTCACTCTCTCATCCATGCCTCTCATACCTGGATGTGGACTCCCCAGTGTCAACAAGCTTTTGATACATTGAAACGTCTCTTTACCATGTCCTCCATGCTTCTCCTCCCTGACCTCGCCGCCCCCTTCTTCGTCATGACTGATGCTTCCCTCCTAGCCACCGGCAGCGTTCTTATGCAGAAGGATGTCAACGGTGACCTTCACCCTTGTGCCTACCTCTCCCATATGCTCTCTCCTGCTGAGCGGAATTATGATATTTACGATTGGGAACTTCTCGTGGTGATTCATGCTCTTGAAGAATGGAAACATTATCTTTGTGGGACCAGCCGCCCCATCACAGTGTTTATGGATCATAAAAATCTTTCCTACTTCAAACAACCCCATTGCCTCTCCTGTCATCAGGCTTGGTGGA
Source organism: Xerocomus amazonicus (assembly GCA_038089295.1). Classification (NCBI taxonomy): domain Eukaryota; kingdom Fungi; phylum Basidiomycota; class Agaricomycetes; order Boletales; family Boletaceae; genus Xerocomus; species Xerocomus amazonicus. Next base: position 26,400 of record JBBPKO010000096.1, read on the forward strand.
TGTTGTTCCTTCAGGACTTTGATCTTCATTTCTCTGTTCAGCCAGGAACTGCAATGGGTCCTACTGATGCCCTTTCTCACTCCTCCTCCACTGACAATGCAGATATCACTCTTCTACCCCCTGACCTCTTCATCAATCTCATCAACGCTGCCCTCTGCGAGAAGATTGCCCTTTCCTCCCCTTCCGATCCTCTTGTCTTCTCTGCCCTAGAGTGTATGCATGATGGTTCCCCCCTTTTTCCTCGCTCTTCTTTTCTTGACTGATCCTTCCATGACGGTCTTCACTATTTCCGTTCCCGTCTCTATATTCCCCCCTCTTCCCATTGTGCCCTTGTTTCTTCTGTTCACTCTTCCCTGGTTGGGGGTCATGGTGGCCAATTCCATATCTTGGCTCTTCTTCAGTGGGATTATGGGTGGCCTGGCATGTCCACTTTCATTCGCTCCTTCATCTCTGGCTGTCCTCTTTGTCAGTCATCCAAACTACTCACCTCCCCGATCCTCCCGCCTCTTTCCTCTCTCACCTCCTCTGTGACCCGCCCCTTCCAACAGCTCTCTATGGATCTCGTCACTGGCCTTCCCCCCATCAGCCCCCTCAATTCTGTCTTGGTTGTGGTCGACCATGGGCTTACTAAGGGGGTGATTTTCATCCCATGCTCTAAGTCAATCGATGCTGCCGGAGTCACTGCTCTCTTTTTCCAATATATCTTCTCTCACTTTGGGCTTCATGACCGACTCATATCTGACTGAGGCCCACAATTTGCCTTCGCCTTTGCTCGGGAATTGGCCTGCCTACTCCGCTATGATGTCACACTCTCCTCTGCTTACCATCCCCAGACCGATGGCAAAACTGAACATGTCAACCAGGAATTAGAAACGTATTTATGCCTTTTCTGCAGCAATGAACCTACTACTTGGCCTGACTTCCTTCCTTTCACTCAATTTCACCACAACTCCTCTGTCCATTCTTCCACTAAGTGTTCCCTCTTTTCCCTTCTATTGGGCTATGAACCTCGAGCATATCCAACTCTTGGAAAGACTTTCCTTCCCGTCTTAACTGATTGATTAAATACGATGAACAAGGCATGACAGGAAGCATCTGCCACACATGAACTATCATGTCAGATGATGCAAGCCAGAATCCGCAGCAAGTTCCGTCTGTGGAAGGTAGGAGATAAGGTGTGGTTGAAAGCTACTAATCTCCACCAAAGCATGCCCTAGAAAAAATTAAACCCATTGCAGGAGGGCCCCTTTGTTATCACTCAAGTGATCTCCCCTGTGGCATATCGGCTGAGACTTCCCCCGATGTGGAAGGTCCACAATGTCTTCCACACTTCTCTTCTCTCCACTTTCTGCACTACCCCCAAGTTTGGGACTCCGACACTTTGCCCTCCATCGGAAATTATTGATGACGAAGAGCAATGGGAGATAGAGCGTATCGTACAGCATAAAGGGGAAAAACACTGACAAAAATACCTGATCAAGTGGAAAGGATATTCTCATGCAGAGAATACGTGGGAGCCGGAGCGGAACTTATCTGGAGCACGGACCACCCTCCTGGCATATAAATGATGACACACTCTCTGATTTCCCCAACCACTCTTACCAATCATGCCTGCCATTTGCAACAATTTCAATGACTCCGACTCCTTGACCACTCTTCCCATCCCTGATGACTTCCCCATCCACACCAATCGTCTCCCCTGCTTCCCCCATTGCCTCCTCTACGCTGTGGTCTTGCAAAGTGCCCCTCTCCTTATGGAGATCACCAATCACCCGCTTGCTAATGAAGCCCTCATTGAGGGATGTATGCTCTACCTGACTTACTCCACTCTCCACCTTTTACTAAATGCCACCACCCCTCAAGATCGTCCTTTTGTCCTCACTGCTAAAGGCAGCATTTGTATAGCACAGGCATGGATCCAAACTCTGGACCTGCTCTATCGCCTTCATTTGGGCAATGTTATAGATACCTTGCCATATGCCCCCATCTCCCAGATAATGATCCTCCTGCTTAGAACTCTCCATCCGCATGCTCTGACCACCTACCTCATCAGCGGAGGTGACCTCCAATCCTCTCCCTGGTCTGCTGCTCCTAGCCCACCTCCACTATACCACCCCACCTCCTCTCCGACCTCCTCTCTAACCATGCCACCCACCTCGCCGAATGACTCCCCTCCCAGTCTTCTCCCCATTCCTGAAGAAACACCATCTCCACCCCCTCGTTGCCCCTCATCCTCCGCCTCTCTCCCACATTGTCGACAATGCTGCACTGTCATGGCATTTGGACTCCTGTCTTTGGTTATCTGATGACCTGCATTTGTCACCCCTTCTGTGCCCATGGAGCAAGACCCAGGTAGTCCTCCCTTCCTCCCTCTGAACCCCCCAGCCGATGGGTGGAACTCCTTCTGTAGATGGTGTGGGGAATATGACACTCACCTTGGCATTCACTGCCCACATTATGTTTGCCCCAGCTACACCCATCGTGCACCCGGCCACTCTCTCCCTAACTGCCCCAGTGCCGTGTGCTCCATGTGCCACCTCTCCCATGGGACTGCTCCCTGCTCCACGCTCTGCTCCTTCTGTCACTGGGTTCACAGAGAGAACCCCTGCCCTACTCCACAATGCACTGAGTGCGTTGACATATGCTGGGGTGACTCTTGTCCGTCAGTGGAACGATATTGCTGAGGGGAAATGGTTGACGAGGAGTTGTATGAGCCGACCCCACTCCCAGCGGACAAGCATGACAAGCATGTTGAAGTATGGGCAGGTAAGCATTAAGCCAGGTGGCTTAACTCTAAAAATGGACCTTCTGTTATGATTTTCCCTTTCTGACACTCTTTCCCTTTGCTTATCTCTCTTCTGCTAAGGAATTACCTATGTGTTCCTCCATATGATTTCCTTTCTATCCCAATGGACGCTATTTCCTTCCTAGGCAGATCTCTTATCTCACCTCATTTCCCCATCTGATCCCCAACTGATTGCTATCTCCCCATTCCCTAGTAGATCATTATCACCCCACTGATCTCTAATGATAACGCTTAGTCAGGATGGTCTGTGCACCATGGGGAGTAGTATAAATACCTTAGCACATGTAGTTGTATCCCTAAGCTAGTTCTATGCAATACTAAGTTGTTCTAGTCTTGTCCTCATCGCTAAGAGACTTCGCCTCAAAGCCTTGAGTAGTATCTTTTCGACTTTGTCTTAAAGGTACTCGAAGTGTAACAATATTGAGGACAACTATATCAAACCATCAAAGAGGATTTTAAATGAATCTTTTTCCTGTTCAATGCTAAGGAAGAAGCACATCGCAAATTCCAATGTCTACGGCAGGATTTGTTGAAACCAGACAGCTTTCTCCTTTATTCATCCACTTTTCAACTTTATGCTGCACAATCTGGTGTTCAAGATGACACCTCTCTTATCGATGCATTCACTGCCGGATTAGATCTGACACTTGTCCAGATGGTTCTCTCCATACCAGAGGTCTCTACCTCTCTTCCTGGCTGGTTCTCCACCACTGCTCAATTCTTTGTGCAGCAACAATGCATTGCTGACCTCCATCTGGTGAAACCTTTTCCCCCATGAAGACATCCTTCTACCATTGCCTTTGCCCATATACACACTCCGTTGGAACCTGCCACTTGTCCTCTCTTATCTCCTTCTCGTCCTTTCCCTGATCCAGTCCCTCTCCACCAGTGGCTTGCCTTGTTGAAATTGAAGGGTCATAAATACCCCTCATCATCTTCTCCATCAAAGGACGAATGCTTTGATGATCACTACCCCTGCCTTTCATTGTGGCATGCTGACCCAGCTATCATTGATGAGGACTCTTGTCCTCAACCAATCACTTCCAAGTTGTTCATCGATCCCTCTCCATCATGGAAGACAGCTTTCCTTCCTCCTGCCCCACATCTGAAGACTTATACTGAGGTTGCTGTCCAGACCATTCCTCATACTGATGTCGAAGAACCTTCCATTGTTGTAGGTGTCCTTTTCCTTCCTTCTCCAACCTCCTCCACTTCATCCCTCGACATTTGAGATGTTGACTTGCCTTCTCCATTGTCTATCTCGCCAACTCCTCTTATCAATGTGACTATCCCACCACCACTCTCTCTCGCTGTAGCTCTAACCTCCCAGACCCCATTGTCCCAATGAATACTTGTCAAGCTCCATGCCATCTGTGCAACCATTCCTCGTCGCCCTCATCTCACTATGATGGGTCTTGCTACAATCTGCTCCCTCCTTGTTGCCCTGCCTTCTCCTACCCCTTCCCTTCTCAATGCTCCTCTCGCTCCTTTGGTATCTCCCATTCTTTCCCCTCACCTTGTGTCCCTTCCATTATCGGTTGCCTCTTCGGTTGTGGCTACCCTGATAATGTCCTGCTGTTCTTCCCCTGTTCTGTCTTGTCCTTCTCTGTTGTGGGACCCCATTCTTCCTCTCACACTTTCTTGGGCCGATGATGTCGAGGATGATGCATTCCTCTCTGGCCCCCTTCTGTTCTCTGCCAAACCCCCACCTCCCTTCCCTGTCAACCATTTTGATGCATATCTCACAGACCTTGCATTCTTCCCTTCGCCACCACCGTTGCCTTTCCCACATGATATGTACTTGGCATACATTCAGGATTCCCGCTCTCGTCACTTAACCTGGGATGATTGCCACCAGACCTTCCTCTTTTTCTCCAATTTTCCGTTGTCTCCCACAGCTTGTTCCTCCCTGGCTCTGTCCCTTTCTCTGCTGTTGTCCACCCAGCCCCTCTGAATCCTCGGCATTTCCCCTCCTTCTCTGTCACTTTCCCCGGTCTTTCCCTGTCTGACTGGTGTGTTCAGTCCATGGTTCATGGACTTGTTGTCATTGTCCTCTCCAACATCTCTGTCCCCAGCCCTAGTCCTCATCTGTCCTGACTGGGTTCCTTCACCTGCTACTTGTCTTTCTCCTCTTCCCTTCTCTCCCATGTCCTCTACCAGTGACTTCTGACTAGGTTTTGGAAATTCCCATCATTGGTGCCTCTGGTGTTGTCCTGGGGGTAAGTTTTCCTCTTTTATCCATTCCCGATGACCTGCCGCTCCCCCACTTCCCTTCCTCTTGTTTTTTCTCTGAATTTATGATCTTCTCATGTGTACTTCTATGGTATGCCCTAAGCATGGCATTAAACTGTTGTCCCCCTTCCTCTTCTCAGTATAGTCCTCAGCAAGATGTAAAACTGCTAATAGTCCTAGAAAAAGAAAGAAAAGAAGAAAAACCTGTTGGTCTGGCATGACCTTAAACTGCATTCTTCCCCTTGGTGGTGGCATACCCTAGGTATGGTGTTAAACTGTTACAGGGTTATCTCCTTGAGATAGAAGGACATTAACGTTGATCATCTTGGATATGACTTAACTATATCCTGGGATTAGAAGCCTTCAGATGGCATATTCCAAAGGGGACCTCAAAGGACAGGTTCCGGGATGGAGGTCATAGACGACAGGATCCAAGGGAACGATAAAGGAGAATAGTATTGAGTTAGGTTCCTAAGCCTAACTCTGTAAAGGTGGTTCAACTGTATAATGATGTAACAGTGAGAATACGGATGAGGGACATTCCCCTTGTGTATGTATGTACTTATACTATAGGTAATGGTGCACAGACCATGCTATGTATATACATATATGGTAATAGTCCATAACTCTGGGTCAAGGGTTGTATGGGAATGGGTATCTATAAGAAGAGAAGTACATGGAAGAAGAAGAGAAGTGTATCTGCAGCAGAGAAGCATAGAAGCTGCTGCAGAGAAGAGAAGTGTGTGGGAGAAGCAACAGGAATGGCCCGTGGCAGAATAGGGCAAAGGGTAATACTACAATAGGACGCAGGGCAAGGGCTTACCGGTCCAGGACATGGAACACGAGGCACACAATAGGGGTAAAGTATAGGGGTCCTGCTATAAGGACTGCCAAGTGGAAAAGGGGAACAGCCAGGAGGGTATAAGTGACTGCCAGCAGGGTGGGGCATAAGAAGGATAGAGCACAGACGATGAATGTTAGATGATAAAGTGTACCAAGAATGACCACTCGGTGTAATGCTAAGGAAAATTGTAGCATTAGCTCCATCTTTAGATTTTGAGCACCAGCTCGAAAAACCCTAAAAGAAAACCAAAACCCTAGAGGGGGGAGTTGTCAGGGATACAGACAAACTCAACTTCGACTTCATCAAGGAGATCCTATACTTCAGTGAACGTGGGAGGGTTGGAAGAACTGAAGACAGCCTGGAGGGAGCATTGCCATGCGAGTATGAACTCATAGAAGGCTTAGGCGATGGGAGACATTTCCAAATGGGGAATGAGGGGAGGACACCAAGTGTGAACTGGAGGGAGAGATTCAAAGTGTGAGGGCACTGGAGGAAGATAAGAGTCATCCGGAGTAGGACAGACATGTTCCATCCATAGAGCATCCAGAGTGATCGTGGTTTGAGCGAAGAATATCTCCAAGCAGTGAGGGCAGCTATGAACGCGATGAATGTGGTTCTGGTGGCGAACACAGATCATGGTGAAGAAGTCATAAGGGCTAAGATCTTGTAGGAAGGAAAGGTATGCTGGGAGGTCAAGGATGGTGGAGTGGAAGTGACAGTTGACACGAGCATGAGCATAGGGATGGGAGACGGTAAAAGACATGATGTGCGATGTCGATGCCATTGATCCATGGAGATCCTTATAAACCATCAGGGATGGGATGAGAAAAGAAGGCAACTGGTGCCTATTCAAAAGAAGCCAATGCAGTGGTCCAGAGTGGAGAGGATGGGGTTCTTGAGAGAAGTCCGCTTTGTCAGAGTGGAAGGCGGGAGTCCTGCAGATTAGGAGCACCGTGCTTCTATCAGCAGAAGCTGTCAATGCGGGGGAAGAAGAGAAGAGCGGGCATAAGAGGCTGGAAGAGGGGATTCCGGGGTAGAGGTGATTCTCAGGCCATACCTCAAGGCCAGGAGGGAGGAGGAAGGAAGCAGTTTTACTTCATGCAGGAAGACTAACTAGAGGATTCATATGAGACAGGTTTGCCAGACTTGGGATGAACGAGAGAGGAGAGGAGGGGTAGAGTGAAGGGTGCCAACCTTGCTTGACCTCTGATGAGGGAACCGTGGGCTAACCATACCTGCACAAGCAGTTAAGCCTGAGGCAGTTTAACGACCTACCCAGGTCCTATGGTTATTTAATTTTGGATTATAACCACTCACTTCTAAGGTGTGAACAGGGGTATGGGGGAACTCCAACCCAGGAGTGACAGTTTAATGACATGACAGTCATACAAACCGGAGGAGGGGGAGGAGTGCAGTTTAACGTCATGCTGGATGTACCATGACTGAAGAGAGAAGGAGATCTAGTTTAATGTCATTTCGGACATTCATTACAGGAAGAGGAAGTGGACTCTTAGTTTAACGTCATTGCAGACATCCGTCTCAAGAAGGGGAAATGGACACTTAGTTTAACATCATTACGGACATATCATTTTCTTCATTTTCTTCATTTTATAGGACTAATAGCAGTTTTACACTGTGCTAAGGGCTATAGAACTGGATTCAGAGGAAGGGGAACAGCAGTTTAAGGCCATGCTTAGGGCCTTCAGTAGGAGTACACATCTAGAAAGAAACAGAGCCAGGGAGAAAACAAGAGAAAAGAAGGTGGGGGGAGTGGCGGGTCGTCGGGAAGGATGGAAACAGAGAAAATCACCCCCTGGACAACACTGGAGGCACTGATGACGGGGAATACACAAAACAGCTTAGAAGGCCCCCACAGAGAAAGAGGGAGAAAAAGGAAGGGGAGAAAGACAAGCAGCTGGGGAGGGGATCTACTACGGACAAATGAGGACTGGGGTGGAAGGAGACGGAGAAGGTAGAAGTAGGTCCATGAACCATGGACTGGAGATGCCAGCCAGAGAAGGAAGGGCTGGGGGGACAATGGTGGAGATAGGGAAAGGGAAGGGGAAGAGCAAGCAGCCAGCAACAACAGAAGAGAGGAGAAAAAGAGGAAAGCATGCCAGCAATCCTCCCGAGAGCAGGGGCAAAGAGCGAGGTCAGCAAGGTATGTGCTAAACATATCATCCAGGAAGGGGGATCCCAGTTCAGCAGAAAACGGAAGAGGGCTAGAGAGGAAGGCATCATCCACAACATCATCAGCCCAGGAAAGGCAGGAGGAGACAACAAGGTCCAAGTGAGGAGAGGGGCAGGAAAGGGCAGGAGAACAGCAGCGGGAAGGCAATGGGGTGGCAATGGGGGAGGAAGCGACTGAGGACGGAAGGGGGACAATGTGAGAGGAAAGGATAGGAGACCATAGAGGGAGGAGCAGGGTGTCTAACAAAGAGGGTGAAGAGGGTGGGGCAAGCAGGGAGCGAACAGTTGCGAGGCCGGCGGAGGCAAGACGAGGATGGCAAGGAATAGAGGCCCAGATAGCACGGAAGTGAGCAAGCATCTGCTGGGAAAGTGGAGCACTAGAAGCAAGTGCAGTGCCAAGGATGGTCGGTTCAGCAGGGACAGAGACATCAACAAGTGGTGCAAGGTCAACTCTCTGGGCAACAAGAGGGGACAGAGGAGAGATTATGAGGCCCCCAGCAATAAGAGGAGAAGACAGAGGGAGGACGGTATCGATAAAGGGGGACCCCACCAAAGAAGAAAGGGAAGAAGGAGAGGAAGGGGCAGGGATGGTGTTAATGTCAAGGGGAGATGCTAGGAGAGAGAGGGTAGTCTGGACAGCAGCATCCAAATACTGCTTTGGAGAGGAGGTGGATTCACTGGGAAGAGGTCCTGGGAGGAATTGAGCACACCAAGATGGAGTCGGCAGCTCAAACAGTTTTGGTATAGTTGCAATGGATCACAAGGGCAGCAGAAGACAAGGGTAGTGATTGTCAAAACTCAGCAGCGTGGGCACTGTTGGCGGAGGGGCAGAGAGGGGAGATGGAACCTCCCGAGGGCAAGTAACAGTTTGGCAGATCCGAGTGATCCCTTCGCAAAAGGGGGAAATGGGGATCGTATTGAATTTGTGGGATGGGGGGAAGGAGTGGGTTGGCAGCAACCAGTGGAGATCAGTGAGTCGCTGTTGCTGACTATGAAAAGTCGAAGCTGCTGAACACCATGTGGCAAGGGTAGTTAGCACCTCAGGCATTGAGAGGATCATTGTTGCTAGTGCCAGATCAAGACTGGCAGTGAAGGCATCAATAAGAGAGGATTCGTCTTGATCCTCAGATTGTGTGGCATAGAGTTGGAAGGAGGACGTGTAGAGGAGGAAGCCATGTGACTTCAACAAATCCTGTCATAGATGTTGGAGCTTCTGTCAGGCTTCTTCTCATGCATTGAATGGGAAAAACATTTGTTTGAAGTCATCCTTGATGGTTTGGTATAATCATCTCTGATACTCATCTCCTTTTTCCTGGATGAGTTGGTACCATTGTTCTGCAAAAGCAGGACCTCATCCTTTTGTCATTTTGTTGAGAAATATGAGACTTTTTGCAGTGTCATTGTAGAGTCCCTCATTCAGGGAGAAATGGCCATCCATCTAGATAGGCCAGATTGTTGCATCATCAGCTAGTCCAGAAAAGTCATTGGGGAGAGCAGCCATCAATTCTTTATCTTCATCGTCATTAGTAACTCCAGGATGGATAAGGGATTCTGGTCTTCATTCTTCCATGGGAGATGGTAGTGGAGTGAGGTTGTTGTTTGTCGACAAACTGGAAGATGACGAGTCTGATACTTCCGTCGGTTCCCTTGATAGGAGAAACATCGGGGAGTCTGGGGTGTTTGGGAGTTCCTATGATGGTCAGAAAAGAGAGGGGAGGATGAGTGGGGGGGGTGGTAATTCGAAATTAGAAGAGGCGGTATATCTTCTGGAGGTGACACTATACAGTTCTGATACTCTGGGTGTTGTTGGTCATCTGGCATATGACGGTTCTATTGCAGCTAACTCTGGTACCTCTGCTGTGCATGCTCGCTGTTCTTGTTGTAAGCAAAGATATGCTCGTTCATGAGCAGAGGTTGTCGAGTGAGATATGCTCGCTTCTCGGGGGGATGGTAGAGCAGGAAGTTCTTCTCATGGGGTTCCTATTTCCCTTCATGGTAGGGAGCAAGTTCTGGGGGTTGTTGCTCCAGAAGATAGGTGTGGGGATGAGGTTGTTGACCATGGTTGGTCATAAAGGGACGGTTGAGGAGTTCCAGTTCCATGGATATATGGTCCTTCAGATGAGTGTGTGGGGAAGGTAGGACATTGTGACATTGTTGTAGGGACAAGATGGGGAGTGGTTGGTTAGTATAGACTTGATAGCGCAGTACAGATGATGATCCGTATTCTTTTGTTACAGAGCTATCTCCTTGAGACAGAAAGACGTTAACGTTGATCATCTTGGATATGACTTAACTATATTCCAGAATTGGAGGCCTTCAGATGGTGTATTCCAAAGGGGATCTCAGAGGACAGGTTCTGGGATGGAGGTCATAGACGACGGGATCCAAGGGAACAATAAAGGAGAATAGTATTGAGTTAGGTTCCTAAGCCTAACCCTGTAAAGGTGGTTCAACTGTATAACAATGTAATGGTGAAAATACAGATGAGGGACATTCCTCTCATGTACATACATGCTTATACTATAGGTAATGGTGCACAGACCATGCTATGTACATACGTATATGGTAATAGTCCATAACCCTAGGTCAAGGGTTGTACAGGAATGGACATCCATAAGAAGGGAAGTACATGGAAGAAGAAGAGAAGCGTATCCATAGCAGAGAAGCATAGAAGCTACTGCGGAGAAGAGAAGTGTGTGGGAGAAGCAACAGGAATGGCCTGTGGCAGAATAGGGCAAAGGGTAATACTACAATAGGACGTGGGGCAAGGACTTACCAGTCTGGGACGTGGAACACGAGGCACACAATAGAGGTAAAGCATAGGGGTCCTGCCATAAGGACTGCCAAGCAGAAAAGGGGAACAGCCAGGAGAGTATAAGTGACTGCTAGCAGGGTGGGGCATACGAAGGATAGGGCACAAACGATGAACGTTAGACAATAAAGCATACCGAGAATGACCACTTGGTGTAATGCTAAGGAAAATCGTAACATAAACTGCTTTCCCCCCTCCTCAGTTGGACATCTGGCATGACATTAAACTGCAATCCTTCCCCCTCTGGTCTAGCATGACCTTAAACTGTGTTCTCCCCTCTCTGTATGACACCTTGGTTGGTGTTCGTCTCATTGGTCTTTCCAGAGGTCGAGCAAGATTGGCACCCTTCGCTCTCCCCTTCTATTTACTCTCTTCCCTTGTTGGTTTGGGCCTGGCAAGCCTGCTCAATACGAACACTCTGGATAGCCTTCCTGTACAAAGTAAAACTGTTCCCTTCTCCCTCCCTCCTGGTCTTGAGGTATGGCCTGAGAATTGCCTCTACCCCAGAATTCCCTCCTCTGGCTCTACAATCCTGAATTCCATTCTATCCCTGCATTAATAGATCCCACTGATAGAAGCATGGTGCTTCTGATCCGCAGGATTCCCACCTTCCACTTTAGCAAGCAGACTCTCTCAAGATCCCTGTCTTCTTCATCCCAGAATGCTGCATTGGCTTCTTTCCTATAGGCACTGATTGCTTTCCTTTTGGCTTAAAAAGTCACACTTTATACCATTGTTGATATCCCCTCAGAATGTTCTTCTCCACTGACTCAACCATTGATGCTTGCGTTGCTTTCCTCAACTGCCATCTCCGTCTCCATCTTGTCAATGTCTCTCCTCACATTTCCCTTGATGATCTCAATCCCTATGAGTTCTTCTCTTCATTGAATAAAGTCCGTCACCATGGTGTGACCTGGCATGTCCGCAGCTGCCCTTGTTGTCTTTCCGTCTTCTGGGCTCAATCTCCTCTCGCCCTGGATGCCAAGTGGATGGACCATTTCTGTCCACCATTCAATTGTTGCATTTCTGAACAACCCCCCTGGCCTCCTATTCCTCATACATGGTGACCATCCCTTGTCCCCCCTTTGGAAACCTCCCTCTTTGTGTGGCAGTTCTTCTATCACCACCTACAATAACTGTTAACCACCCCTTCCTCATCCTCTTCTTAGGATGCCATGGACATATTTGATGAGAATGAAATCGACTCGCTGCTCTCGCTTTCTGAGCAGGGTCTTTTATAGGATTGTTTTTGTTTTTATTTTAGAGTTTTTTGAGCAGGTGCTCAAAATCTAAAGGTGGAGCTAATGTTACAATTTTCTGTTACAATTTTCCTCATTTCCTCTCCTCATTTTGTAGATATGATGTATGTTCCTCTTTTCATCCACAGATGCTATTTCCTTCCTAGGTTGAGATCTCTATCTCATCTCGTTTCTCTTATCTGATCCCCACCCGATTGCTATCTCTCCATTCCCCTAACAGATTGTTATCCCATCCCCAACAGATCATTATCATCCCAGAGATTCCCCTTGATAATGCTTAGTCAGGATGGTCTGTGCACCATGAGAGATAGTATAAGCATGTAGCGCATGTACCTTGTACAGTAAGCTAGTTCTATGCAATACTACGTGGTTCTAGTCTTGTCCTCATCACTGAAAGACCTAGTCCAAAGCCTTGAGTAGTATCTTTTCAACCTTCATCTTTAAGGTACTTGAAGCATAACAAAAGAACTAGCTTCTTCCTCACTGGAGGTTATCAAATGCCAGCATTCCACCCACATTCCACCCCTCTTCGTCGAGCAGCGACAATGATAGTTTCATTGCTCACTCTCACTCCTCTCCCCACCTCTCACCCTCTCCCATTCATGAGGACGAACCTCTCCCTCCCAAAGAAGAGATCTCCCCTCTCAAAATCACCTCCCTTCCCATCCCACCACCAGCACTCCCCTTTCTCCCACAATCCCTGATGGAAGAAGCACTCAAACTTCCTGCAGCAGTGCATCCACTGAATTGAAGGCCAGATTGCCTGGTGACTTCTCTAGCGAATCACTCGATGTGCCACATTGGGGAATGGCCATGATGGCCTTCTTCACGCTTAACCCAGATGTATACAATACACATGGAAAGAAGATGCTCATAGCATTGAGCAAGATGACCAAAGGCCAAGGACAGGCCTTCACAGAAAAATGGTACTGCCAGATTGGCGATGCAGTATTCCCTGCAGAGCAGAAGACCTATGAAACGTTGATGGATGACTTCAGGAAGATGTTCTACCCATTCATATATAAAGACATGGCATGATGAAAGATGCAAGATACTGTGCAAAATCTCCATGACAAGGATGGATTTCAGAACTATATCACCGACTTCCAATTACATGCTGTACAGTTGGGAGTTACTGACCAAACCACCCTTATTGATGCCTTCACACAAGGATTGGATCCTTGTCTCTCACAGATGATTCTATCCTCCGCAGCAGTCCCCAATACACTCCTTGGCTAGGTAAATGACGCAGCAAAGTTTCATGTGCAACAACAGCATATTGCTGATTTCTGTCAAGGAGGAACCCTGGGCATATGTCAGAGGGATCCCAATGTGATGGATGTGGATGCTATCACTCTTTCCCTTGCGAACCATGTCAAACACATAAGGGAGAATTGCTGTTTCCTGTGTCACAAGGTCGGTTGCTGGACTGGTAGACATTGAGGGGAGTTAAGCAGTCCCCCCTCCTCTCATCCCCTTCCACCCTGTTTCCCTTCAGCCGGTGATTCCTCTACTTGATTCCACACCTTCCCATCTCAACCCTCTTTCCATCATCCCTTACCTCACCCACCAACCCAGATGCAGTCAAGTGTACGAGTGATGCCCACTGATTTAACTGAATATGTCTCTTCCCTTATTGAGAAAGGGAATACCTCTGCAAATATTTGCTCTGTCTTAAAAGCAATGTATGAAGGTGAACAAGACAATCCACAAGTGATGGACATTGCCTGTGTAATGGTATAGGGTTTTTGAACCAGAGGAAAGAATGGTCAACATCTTCTCCTCCTCATCCCCAAGTAGCAGCTTTATATACTAGCATTAACACTGAGAATGCTATGCAAATCCCTCTCTCCTTCCAAACTGCTACCAAGAAAGTTGACCTCTTTGCCCTAGTGGATAGTGGTGCTTTAGGAAACTTCATTGATGAGAAATATGTTCAATGACTTCACCTCCCACTTGTCCCTCTCTTCCCTTCACTTTGAGTCAACAATGTAGATGGAACTAGAAATGGTGGAGGAAGTATCAGATGGAAAGCACACATACTCTTGTCCTTCCAAGACATCTCTTGGACAGAAGAACTACATGTTACCAACCTAGGGAAAGAACGAATTATCTTAGGGTTCCCCTAGCTGCAAAGAATGAATCCAGAAATCAACTGGGCAACAAATACAATCCAGTTACCCCCTATTGAATACAACGAACCACCTGTACCCTTTTGATTTCTCTCCACCTCACCAAATGCAAAAATTGCTCACCAACTAGCCTGCTGAGAGCAACTGAAGAAAGGGAAAGACAAGACCATCTCAAAGACCACCATTGCGACAGACCTTGCACAGAAAAGTAATAAAGCTGAACAGACTCTTCCCTCATTCATAGCTGACTATCACAACATCTTCTCTGAACCAACGGAAGGAACCTTACCCCCATCCCATCTATTTGATCATTCCATAACTCTCTCTCCAGAATTCATCCCATGAGTGGCAAAGACTTATCAGCTCAATCCCCAAGAAATGATTGCATGTCAAACCTTCCTTGATGAGAACCTTCGAACTGGTTGAATAGTTCCTTCAATATTGCCCCAAGCTTCCCCCTTTTTCTTTGTCCTCAAGAAGACTGGCAATCTATACTCTTGCCAGGATTATCGATATTTGAATGAACATATGGTTAAGAATGCCTACCCTCTCCCTCTCATCTCTGACCTCATCGATAAACTTTGAGGATCATGAATTTTTACCAAAATGGACATTTGATGGGGATATAACAATGTGTTGATCAAACCGGAAGATTGGTGGAAAGCCACCTTCATCACCCCCTTCTGATTGTTCGAACCAACTGTCATGTTCTTCAGGCTTTGCAATTCCCCTGCCACTTTCCAAGCATTGATGAACCACCTCTTCTGTGACTATCTAGTGCAGGGTTGGCTTGTTATTTACATGGACGATATCCTTGTTCACTCCTTGGAGCTAGAAGTCCACCATCTTCATACTCGCCTTGTCCTCAATCTACTGAGACAACATTCTCTCTTTCTCAAACTCTTGAAGTGTACCTTTGATGTCCCATTGGTCAAATACCTTGGACTAGTTATCACCCATAATAAGGTGGGCATGGACACAGTCAAAGTCTCTGCTATCACGAGTTGGTCCCCACCAACAACAGTAAAAGGGGTTCATTCATTCCTGGGTTTTTGTAATTTCTACCAGAAGTTTATCCCCAGCTTCTCCCACCTTGCCACCCCCCTTTACCTCCTCACCTGTGTATGTCAACCCTGGGATTGGACCCCTTCCTGTCAACATGCATTTGATACTTTGAAATGACTTTTCACTATCTCTCCTGTCCTTCTCCTCTCCGACCTTACCTCTCCATTCTTCATGATGACTGAAGCCTCCCTTTTGGCCACTGGCAGTATTCTTATGCAGAAAGATGTGAACGGTGATCTCCATCCTTGTGCCTATCTCTCCTGCACATTATCCCCTGCTGAACGAAATTATGATATCTATGATCAGGAGCTTCTTGCTGTGATTCATGCCCTCGCTGAATGGAAACATTATCTTTGTGGAACCAGCCTCCCTGTCACCATTTACACAAATCATAAGAATCTATCCTATTTCAAACAACCTCACCGTCTCTCTTGTCGGCAGGCCCATTGGATGCTCTTTCTTCAGAATTTTGATCTACATTTTTTGGTTTAGCTGGGCTCTGCCATGGGTCCAGCCAACGCTCTCTCTCGTTCCTCATCCCCTGACACTTCCTCTGATAACGCCGATGTCACCCTCCTACCTTCCAATCTTTTTATTTCATTAATTGATGTGGCCCTTTGCAACAAGATCACCCTATTGACCCCCTTAGACCCTCTTGTCCTTTCCACCCTCGATCGTATGCATGAGAGGTCTCCTCTTTTCCCTTGCTCCACTTTCCTTGATTGGTCTTTCTGTGACAGCCTTCTCTACTTTTGTTCTCACCTTTATGTTCCCCCCTCCTCTCGTTGGGATCTCATCTCCTCCATTCATTCCTCTCTGGCTAGTGGCCATGGTGGTCAGTTCTGGACTCTTGCCCTACTACAATGCAACTATTGGTGGCCGGACATGTCCACCTTCATCTGCACCTTTGTCTCTGGCTGTCCCCTCTGCCAATCATCTAAGCCACTCACCTCCCTAGTGATTCCACCCCTCTCTCCCCTTTCCTCCTCCGCGATGTGCCCTTTCAGCAGCTCTCTGTTGATCTTATCACTGGCCTTCCTCCAGTTGGGCCCCTTGATTCTGTCATGGTCATGGTCAACCATGGGCTTACTAAGGGGGTAATTTTCATCCCTTGCTCTAAGACAATCGATGTGGCTGGTGTCACTTCCCTCTTTTTCCACCATGTCTTCCCTCATTTCGGCCTTCATGATCAACTCATATCCGACCGAGGTCCCCAGTTCGCCTTGGACTTTGCCCGTGAACTAGCCCACTTACTGCAATATGATGCTGCTCTGTCCTCCACCTATCATCCACAGATGGATGGCGAGACTAAACATGTAAATCAAGAGCTAGAAACATATCTGCATCTCTTTTGCAGTAACGAACCAACTACCTGGCCTGACTTTCTCCCTTTTGCTCAATTTCATCACAATTCCTCTGTTCACTCCTCTATGAAATGCTCTCCCTTCTCTCTCCTACTTGGATATGAACCCCATACATACCCTGCCCTTGGATGAACATTCCTCCCTGCACTGACAGATCAAATGAACGATCTAGACAAAGTCTGTCAGGAAGCCTCAGCTGCCCATGAACTCTCTCAACAATTGATGTGCACACGGATCTGCAGCAAATTCTGTCCCTGGAAGGTAGGCAATAAAGTGTGGCTAAAAGCCACCAATCTCCATCAAAGCACTCTATGGAAGAAACTCAACCCTCTTCAGGAAGGACCCTTCGCTATCACTCAGGTACTCTCCTCTGTGGCATATCAGTTAAAACTTCCCCCAACATGGAAGGTCTATGATGTCTTCCATGCTTCTCTTCTTTCTCCCTTCTACATTACTCCCAAATTTGGCACTCTGATGCTTCACCCGCTAGCAGAGATTATCGATGAAGAAGAACAGTAGGAGGTAGAGCATATCTTATGGCATAAAGGGGAAAAAGGCTGATGAAAATACCTTATCAAGTGGAAGGGATATTCTCATGCAGAGAATATATGGGAACCAGAAAGGAACTTATCCAGCACACAGGCCACTCTCCTCACATATAAATGACGTCTCTCCCTCTAACATCCTTATCCCCACATTCACACTATGCCTTGTCTCCGAAACAACTCTCCCCCCAATGAATCGTCCACCTCACTGTCAATCCCCCCTGGCTTTCCCCTCCATGCTAACTGCCTCCTGCAATTCCCCCATTGACTCCTCTATGCCATGGTCTTACAAAGTGCCTCTCTTCTCCTTGAAATCACAAGACACCCCCTCGCCCATGATGCTTTACTTGAGGGATGTATGCTCTACCTAACTTATTCTACTCTGTGGTTGCTGCTAAATGATGCCACTCCCCTTGATCATCCAGCCGTTCTCATGGCAGAAGGTAGTATCTGCATTGCCCAAGCACGTATCCAAACCCTTGACCTCCTCTACCAGCTATGACTGGGTGATGTTATCAATACCCTATCATATGACTCCATTGCCCTGATCCTGCTCCCTCTCCTTCGTACCCTTCACCCAGGCACTCTTGCCAATTATTTGGCAGAGTTAGATGAACCTGCAATCCTCTCATACACTTTCCGCTCTCCCACTCCTAGCCCTCCTCCACTATATCGTCCTGCTCCTCGGTCTCCATCTACACCTCCCACTACCCCTAGTGACCATCCACCTGGTCTCCTCCCCATTCCAGAGGAAACACCATCACCTCCTTCTCCTTGTCCCTCTCCCCAACAACTCCCCATTCGTCCCAGATGACAAACAGTCTTGTCATTTGGGCTCCCCTCATCCATCCTTTGTCGACACACTTCACGCACTCCCTCTACCCCCATATCTGACGGAACAGCCTCTCACCCCATTGATGTCGACAACCCACCCTTCCATCTGACCAACTCCCCTAAGGGAGGGTGGGAATCCTTCTGTGGCTGGTGTGGTATTTATGACAGCCATTTTGGCATCCAATGCCTGAATTATGTCTGCCCTGTCTGCACCCTTCGTTCACCTGGCCATTCAGTTGGAAATTGTCTGTCTGCTGTCTGTTCCTTCTGTCATCAGAATCATGGCAGTGCTCCATGCCCCACTCCACAATGTACTGAATACATAGGACTTTGATGGGGGGATATCTGCCCTGCTGTAGCTCATCACCAAGCCTGACACCATGAGAATGATGATGATCTCTATACCCCTTCCCCTTTACCTGCAGAGGATTATGATGAGTGTGATGAGGCCTAGGCTGGTAAGTATTGAGCCAGGTGGCTCAACCGTAAAAGTAGACCTTATGTTACGATTTTCCTCATTTCCTCTCCTCATTTCATAGATACGATGTATGTTCCCCTTTTCATCCACAGACACTATTCCCTTCCTAGGTTGAGATCTCTATCTGATCTCGTTTCCCTTATCTGATCTCCATCCAATTGCTATCTCTCCATTCCCCCAATGGATTGTTATCCCATCCCCAACAGATCATTATCACTCCAGAGATTCCCCTTGATAATGCTTAGTCAGGATGGTCTGTGCACTATGAGAGATAGTATAAGTATGTAGCACATGTACCTTGTACAGTAAGCTAGTTCTATGCAATACTACATGGTCCTAGTCTTGTCCTCATCACTGAAAGACCTAGTCCAAAGCCTTGAGTAGTATCTTTTCAACCTTCATCTTAAAGGTACTCAAAGTGTAACATTTTCCTTAGTGTTACACCAAGTGGTCATTCTTGGTATGCTCTATTGTCTAACATTCATCGTCTTCACCCTATCCTATGTCTGTCCTACCCTGCTGGTCATCGCTTATACCATCCTGGCCATTCCCCATATCTGCTTGGTAGTCCTTATGGCAGGACCCCTATGTGTTTCTCTTCTATCTCACCTCATGTTATGGATCCTGGACCGGTAAGCCCTTGCTCCATGTCCATATGTAGCACTACCCTTAGCCTATGGGATACCCCTCTACCCTATTCCCCATCAGGCTGTCTTCCTATTTGTCATATAGTATGCTTCCCTTCTATGGATGACCATTCCCATACAACCCTTGACCCAGGGTTATGAACTACTACCATATATGTATATACATAGCTTGGTCTGTGCACCATCCCCTATAGTATAAGTATGTACATACATGAGGGGAATGTCCCTCATCCATATTCTCATCTTTACAGGGCTAGTCTAGGAATTTAGCTCAATCTCTATTCTCCTTTATCATTCCCTTGGATCCCGTCATAAGACCTTCCATCCTGGAACCTATCCTTTGAGATCTCCTTTGGAATATGCCATTTGAAGGCCTCCAATCCCAGGATATAGCTAGGTTGTATCCAAGACAATCACCATTGACGTCTTTCTGTACCAAGGAGATAGACTTGTAACACACTCCACTGGACATTGCTTATACCCTCCTAGCCGCTCCTATACTTTACTTATCAGTCCTTGCGGCAGGACCATTATGCATCTCCCCTATTGTCTGCCTCGTGTTCTGTATCCTGGACCAGTAAGCCCTTGCCCCATGTCTATTTGTAGTATTACCCTTCACCCATGAGATACCCCTTTGCCCTATTCTCCATTGGGCCATTCTTCTTTGTCTTATCGTATGCTTCTCCTCCACAGTCAGAACCCTGATAGTCTATTCCCATACACCTCTGTATCCAGGATTATAGAACCATCTATATATGTACTTACACAGCATGGTCTGTGCACCATTCCTCATAGTATAAGTACGTATGTATAGTAGAGGGATATTCCCCATCTGTATTCTCACTGTTACATCCTCAGAGCTAGCACTAGAAGTTAGCAAATCAATCCTATTTCTCTTCTCACTCTCTTGATTACCGTCGGGCACTGACCACCATCCTAGAGTATCTCTCATCCCCTTGGAATATGCTATAGACAGCCTCCATTCTGGGATATAGTTAAGTCATAGCTAAGGCTTCAATGTTAACAAGCCTTTCCATATTCAGGGATTAGGATCTCGTAACAGTATGCCTTTGAGCACCCTACTGGTCTCTCATTGATGACCAGCAAGTCGATAAACTGCATCAATTGCTGGTATGGTTCCAACTACCCATTTGAGCTCACTCGATTCACTCCAACATCATTCCTCCCACATTCCTTGGTATTGATCCCTGTCCTTCTCTTCTTCCCCTCATCTAGGTATATAGTTGGTAGTCACTTGATGATCATGGGTATACCATCCTATCTAGTATTTGATATGGTTGTCTGCCATAGATGCATCCTCTGTCTTGGAGGTGTGTTATATATATGGATAATGTTGCTCTTCCCATAGTGCACTAGAGAGCATATTAGCAGAGCACTAGAGGCTGCTATATAAAACAAATCAATAACATCCTCTGTTCTCATGATTACAGGGATTGTCACGATGTTGTCTCAAGTGTATTTGAGTGCTGAAGCCAGGCATATCCAGTTCCTCCCTTCCCCTCTCTGACACACAATTTGTAGGTCACATCTTCATAATAGTAGTTGGGTGCCAGCCTCTGCTATGAACAAGGTTTATCATATTTAGCAGAGCAGAAGTCTCTTGCTTCCTTTCCTTGCCTTGTCTTTCTTCTCTAGCATCTGCCATGATGTTAAACTGGGCCATAGAACTTTCCATCACTCTTCAGCATATCCCCCCTATAGACATTCTTTAATGAACAATTTCACTCAGTGGGATAAGACCCACTTCTCTCTAGTCACTGAATGTCTGGCATGACAATAAACTATGTTCCTCCTTCCCTATGTATTCCCCAGTGATGCCATTCCTGGTCTGTTATAATTTTTAGTACCATTACCCTGAGTGGTCATTCTTGACACAGTCTATCAGTTGCTCTTCATCATCTTTACCCTACTTTTCATCTGCCTCACCCTGCTGGTCATTGCTTATACCATCCTCACTACTCCTCTTTTCTGTTGGTCAGTCCTTGTGGTAGGATCTCTATGTCTTTCCCCATTCATATACCTCCATTCTTGTATTCTGGGCTGGTAAGCCCTTACCCCATGTTCTATTGTAGTATTACCCTTTGCCCATGGGATACTCCTTTGACCTATTCTCTATTGGGCCATTCCCCTTTGCCTCATAGTATGCCTCTTTGCCCCAGTTAGCCTATTCCTGTACATACCATCTACCCAGGATTATGGAACTCTATAGCACCTTTCATAGGAGTACCTATACAGCCTGGTCTGTACACCATACCACTGTAGTATAAGTACTCATGTACAGTAGAGGGATAGTTCCCTAACCATAATCTCACCATTACTTTCTTAGTGCTAGATCTAAGAACTAGCAAGATACTTTGAGTCCTTTACTGTTCCCTTGGTCATCACTGTATTTTAGCCACCATCCTAGAACATTCCTCATCCCCTTGGAATCTGCTCAAAGTAGCCTCCATCCTAGGATATAGCTAAGTCATTGTCAAGGTGTCAGCATTGACAACCTTTCCCAGTTCAAGGATTCAAAGCTCATGACATGGTCTACACCACTCTTGAGATGGGTCTCTATCTGAAATGGTTTCTCCTCTGGATTCCCATACTCTCATTGATAGTTGACATGTCTGCTATGACAATAAACTGGGTGCTATAGAGTAATATGAGTACTCCACCATCCTTGTCAACTCAGTATCTCCAAATTAGGTTTTCTCTTCTGAAGCCTAGGTTTGCTTCCCCCTGCTGGAAGGTATCCACTATTGAACAGTGCCTCTTCTCTTCTTTTCTGAGGACCTTCAGTAATACATTATAAATTTCGAATGTTAGCCAGAAGGTAATGAACCTCACAGATGAATGTCCATATCTTCCTGAGGCCTAAGTGACATCTCCACCTCATCTGCTTTCTTTGCAGCATAGGTGCCAGTCCTGCTACCCTGAACTTGAACAGACCAGCATGTCATTAAATTGCTTCCTTCCCAGAAGTTCACAGACTATCATGTCAGTAAACTGAATTCTTTCCCTCTTCTCAAGTATCAGTGAGCCCTCTCACTTGTCTCCATGATGATATCCATTGTTATATTTTATTCCCCTTCTTTATTGACTTTTCTGATTCCCTTTTCTCGATCTTTTCCCTTTTGACTATATGAGAACCTTCCCATTACCTTGACTGATTTTCTCATTGAACAGATGCTATTCCCTTTCTAGGCTTCATTCTTTGAAGACCTTGTGTTCCCCATTATTCCCTTTATGATGGTTGTCTTGACATTAGCCATGACTTGTCATGACTTACAGTGAGTCATTCTATAGTAAACACAACTTGGTCTATGCATCCATTTGATACATATTTAGACAGGTGCATTGTATCAGTACAGTCTAAGCTAGATCTCTCTTGTGTTTTATGATAGCTACATTATTCAATACATCAGTTTCCTCAGATCTTTGCTTTGCAGATTATCTGAGTGATTCTCTTCACTGATACCTTCTGTTGAAGGACTATTACAAGACTGTAAGCTCTCCAACTTGTGAGACATTGACACCTTCTACTCAGAGGACAACATTCTTAAGGGCTACACTCATCTCTACCTGAGCCAAGTGTAACAAAAGATCTAGCTTCTTCTCTAGTGCCACCATCATCATGTATGCCCTCCTCCTTTCACCATTTTGAACCAAAACCTCCCAAGTCTCTACTACATCCTTAGAGGCCAATGATCCCCTATCCCCCCTTCCCTCTTGAATGAAGCTACAGATAAAGAGGAACCTTCTGAAGAAGAAGACCTCAACCTAGATCACCTTGATGATGACATTGCTGCTTTAATGCAGTAGCTTTCCCAGCTACCATCTCCATTGACCACTTGTCCTCAAACTCCCTTGCCTCCCCCACCACTCCCTACTCTTCCTCCTCCTCTTTGATGAGCAAGAATGACTTCCTCCTTGAAACCTGTTGAGCTCTAGCTTAACACCCCAGAAGAATATGATAGTAGCCCCTACACTGCAGTCAACTAGCTTAGTAGCATATGAACCTATCTCCTTGTCAACAAGGTGATTTATAAAGATGATGACATGAGGGTAGCATTTACACTCTCTTATATGAAGAAAGGACCTGCCAAAACATGGGCAATGGTCATTCAGAATATGGCATTAGATGCCAATACTTTTGGAATGTTTGCTGACTTTATTATGAAGTTCAAAGCATATTTCAAACACTCCAACCTGAAACACCAAGTAGTAGGATGGCTCACCACCTACCACATGCAAAAAGACAATGATTTAACCAACTACATCAATATGTTCAAGATGAAAGCTGTCCAAGTAGAACTGAAAGAAACTTCCAATTCAGCAGTATTGATTTCTTACTTCACCATAGGAATTCCTCCTCCCTTGATGTGACAGATTCAATCTATGAATACTGTCTCAATCAAGATCAGTGACTGGTATACAAAAACCATTCACTTCAAGATATAGTAGGATCTTGCCAATCAAATTGAAAAGCAACACTCCCACTCTTCCACTATTTATACTCCATCTTTCCATTGTTCTACTCCTTCTTCAACTCTAAAGGACCTGAACACCATGGATGTAGATGGATTGACAACCAAACAAGTTGCTGAACATAGATGATGAGGCCTCTACTTCAGATGTCACACACAAGGTCATCTATCTAAAGAGTGTCCAACCCACAGAAAATGACCAGAGAGGAGGGAAGTATGGAAAGTAGAAACCAAAGAGAAGAAGGAGAGGAATGAAGATGTTGAAGATGCTGAGAAAGAAATAGTGGGCTTACTGTCCACCTGCCTCTTCCAACCAAAGGATTTTTAAAAGAGGAGACTGTAGCAACATCAGTACTCTCCATTTCCAAAGTAACTTATGCTCCTGTACTAGTGGCCAAATGATGATTGAAATCTTTATACTTACCCCTCCAACTTGTCATGACACAAGACACTTTGAAAACCATCAAAACCTCTGCCTTAATAGACTTAGGAGTGGAGATATCCTGTATTGACCACCACTTCACAAAAAAAACATGGGATCCTCCTCTAACAATTAGCTTGTCCCATTATTGCTAGGAATGCAGATCAATCTCATAACACCACAGTTCATTTCTCAGCCTCTCTGTATATCAAAATCAGGAAACAAACACAGAAGATATTATTCTATGCCATGAACTGTGGGAAAGAAAACATAATCCTAGATGTACCTTGGCTAGAATGAACCAATCCCATCATTGACTGGAGAAAAGGGACCATCACTATTGATGAATCTCTAGACAAATCCCTCAACCTTTATCTCAAGCACATAGGAGCTCATGCTTCCTACCTATCTAAAGGGCAATCAAAGAAAGACCCTCCCCCTCCAGACCATGTAGTCCTTGATGAGCTTGTTGATTGACAGCTGGACTTCTATACCATTGCTACCCTCCATTGCATGAAAGGATGAAAGGTTATTAACTCTCAAATATCCAAGATACATAGTGGCAAAGCTCACCCAATCTATGGAACTTGCCATAGCTGTAGAAAAGGCAAAGCCAAAAGCAACTCTTCTCCCAGAATATGATGAGTTTGCTTCTGTCTTTTCAAAAAAAGCAACAGAACGTGTTCTCCCATCTCAACCCTATGATTATACCTTAAACATGAAAGAGACTTTCATCCCAAAAATTTCCAAGATCTATCCTCTCTCATCTGAGGAGTGAAAAGCCACTAATGACTTTATCTGTCATAACTAGGGCTATGCTGCCACTGCAGCAAGGACACCATGTGTATACTCTTCCATTCTACATACTCTCTATATGCCCCCCTATGCCCTAACCCATGTAATCACTAGATCTAGCTACAATTCATGTAAACACTTAGTCAGTATATAAAGCCCAAGGAGCCTGACAAGGGGACTCCCCAGTCAAGTTCTCTTGGTGATCTCCCTCTAGAGGAGGTGCTAAGCAAAATAGACTCAGTCCAAACTCCCTCACTTTCTCAGATCTTTATTATCTAGGCCCTCTCTCCTTAGATCTCACTTATTCATCATGAGTGCAAAGTATGGAAATTGGTGGATCTACCAAAAGATCAAAAGACTATCAAAGGAAGATGGGTTTTTGTACAAAAACCAGATGGAAGAACAAAAGCTCACTTTGTAGCGAAAGGTTTCACTCAAGTATTTAAACTTGATCATGAAGATACCTTCTCTCTGGTTGCAAGATTTGAGATAGTATGTCTCATTTTATCCTTAGCTGTACAAAATGATTGGGAACTCAAAGCTTTGGATATTAAAACTGCATTTCTCTATAGAGATCTTGATGAAGAGATCTACATGGAATGACCAGAAGGTTTTGTTTAAAAAGAACAGGAGAAAAAGGTCTATAGGCTGTATAAGTCTATCTATGGACTAAAACAAGCTGTGCTTTGATAGAATTAAAAACTCCATCAATATCTCACCAAGATGGGTTTCAAGAGAACCCTTTCAGATGTAGGAATATATGTCAAAATAATAGGCAAAGATATCATTATCTTTTTAGTCTATGTTGATGATGGTCTTTTCACTGGAAGCAACAGAACACTCATCCTCAAACACAAGCATGATTTTATGAAAGTTTGGGAATCAAGAGATCTTGGAGAAGCTAAAGAATATTTAGGAATTTGAATCACAAGAGATCAAAAAAACAAAAAGATTACTCTGGATCAAATCTCCTATGCAGAGAAAGTTCTCAGGCAATTTCAGCTTGAGAATTGCAAAGGAAAATTTGTTCCACTTCCCACCAGTTATCAATCATAGCCTCTCCATGATAAAGAAGCCAATCCTGTACTTTGACAAAAGTATCAATCAGTCATTGGATCATTGCTCTATATTATGCTTGGAACAAGACCAGACATTGCTCAAGCTGTCATTAAGATGTCACAATTTTCATCAAACCCCTCTGAAGATCATTTGCAGAAGGCTCTGCACATTGTGCAGTACCTTGCAATAAACAAATATCTCTGCATTGAATACTCTTCAGGAGGAGTTAAGGATGGTTTTTTATATTATTGTGATAGTAATTGGGCAGGCAATGTGGAGACATCCAGATCTACCACTGGTTATGCCATATTCTTTGCAAATGGCATCATATCCTGACTAAGCCAAAGACAGAAGAGAGTTTGCCTCTCATCCACAGAAGTAGAATATTATGACCTTATAGAAGTTGCAAAACAGCTTCAATGCATCCAAAATCTCTATGAAAAGATAGGATATAAACTAGGACCATTCCCTGTCTGTACAGACAATCAAGGTGCAATTTATCTTACTTCAAATCCAGTTGTGGAAGGTCACACTAAACATATATACATTCCTGAACATTATATCAGAGAAGCTATTCAGGATAAGCATATAGACCTTTATTATGTGGATACAAAGAGTCAAAAAGCTGATCTCTTTACCAAGATTCTCTCAAGAGATCTTTTTGAGAAAGGACAAACTGGCCTTTTACTTAAACCTTTCAAATCATGATCACTATATATTCTAGTGAGGAGGAGTGTTGAGAATATGGTATTCTAATTTGGAATTTCATTTCTAAGCCATATTCTAGAGTGTTCTATGATCAGTCAGTAATTCTGACTCATGAAACATTGCTGACACTATTCATATTATAGAAGTATTATTCATCATAGATAAGCACCTTTTTAGCTATTGGTTGAGATAAGAGTAGTTTCTGCTATTGGCTCTATATTTACTATGCTGATTCATTGTAGTTCTTACACCTTCCATAGTGTTCTATTTTCTTACTATAGTTAGTAGAAGATCACTATAGATACTGAATACCCTATAGTATTTAAGACTAAGAACATCACTCAGTCTTTAGAATCTTAAGTCTTTCACTTGATTCACTCTGGTAGAGCCATAAGCTCCCTAAACTCTCTTATCTCTCTCTTTGTATCAAGCCACTAGTATTGTTAGGATATCCTAAACCCTTGATACAGGAAGGCTTGTTAACGATGAAGCCTTGACTATGACTTAGCTATATCCCAGGATGGAGACTGTCAATGGTGTATTCCTAGGAGATGAGGTATACTCTAGGATGGTGGCTGATATATGGCAGTAACCAAGGGAGTGAGAAAGGATCTAGGATTGACTTGCTAGCTTCTATGCTAGCACAAGAAGGTAATGGTGTAATGGTGAGAATACAGATGGGGAACTATCTCTCTACTGTACGTATGTACTTATACTACAGAGTATTGTGCACAGACCAGGCTGTGTAAGTATATATATGAAAGTAGGGTAAAGGGTTCCATAACCCTGGGTACAGGGTTATACAGGAATAGACCATCCATAAGTCAGCCATGATGGGGAAGCATACTGGAAGACAAATAGAAATGGCCCAATGGAGAGTAGAGCAAAGGGGTAACCCATGGGTGAAGGGTAATACTACAAATGGACATGGGGCAAGGGCTTACTAGTCTGGGATACAGAACACAAGGCACAAAATAGGGGAGACATATAAGGGTCCTGCCATAAGGACTGACAAGCAGAGTATAGGTGTGGCCAGGAGGGTATATGTGACGACCAGTAGGGTGAGATGGATGTAGACTAGAGCATAGACAATGAGGAGTATATGATAGATCATACCAAGCATAAGCACTCAGTGTAATGATTCAGAAAATCATAACATTAGCTCCATCTTTAGATTTCGAGCACCAGCTTGAAAAACCCTAGAAAGAAAAGTCCAAAATCCTAGAGAAGGCCTTGCTCAGAGAGTGAGAGCAAGGAGTCGACTTCTGTGTCATTGAACAAAGTGAGATTGTTGGACAGTGGGGGGGAAGACATGGGAAGAAATACAGTGGAGAACAGATGTTACATGTGAGCAACAAAGAACTCATGGATAAAGAGGGAAGTCTCCAATGATGGGACAAGTGTTGGATGCCAAGTGTAAGAGGTGGGAAGCCAGTGGGGTTGTTTGGGGATACAACAGTCAAACGGAGGATAGAAGTGGTCCATCCACTGGGCATCCAGTGCAAGGAGGGAACAGGCTCAAAATATCTCAAGGCAACAAGGATAGCTGTGAACATGCCAGGTCATGCTGTAGTGATGAACCTTGTTCAAGAAAGAGAAGAATTCATAAGGATTGAGATCTGAGAGAGAGATGTGGAGTGGGACATCAATGAGACAGGGACAAAGGTGACAGTTAAGAAGGGCTATGTGAGTGTCGATGGTGGAATCAGTGGGGAAGAACATGTTATAGATACCAATGACAGTACAGAGCACATCCTTAAAAACTAGTCAGGATAGAGAGGAGAATGAAAGAGGCAACCAGTGCCAAGATGAAAGAAGCCAAGATGGCAATGGGGATCAGAAAAGATGGAGTTCTCGAAAGAAGTCCACTTTGCCAAGGTGGAAGGTGGGTATCCTACAGATCAGGAGTGCCAATGCTTCTATCAGCAGAAGCTGTTAGAGTGGGGATAGAAGGGAGTTCAGGGATGTATGGAAATGTGTAGAGCCAGAGGGGGACATTCTAGGGTAGAGGCAATTCTCAGGCCATACCTCAAGGCCAGGAGAGAGAAGAGAGGGAGCAGTTTTACTTCATGCAGGAAGGCTAACTGGAGAGTTGTATAAGACAGACTTGCCAGGTCTGTGACCAACAAGGGGGAAGAGGGGGAGAGCAAAGGGTGCCAACCTTGCTTGACCTCTAAGGGGATCTGTGGGCTAACCATACCTATGTGAGCAATCAAGCCCAAGGCAGTTTAACAACCTACCCAGGTTCTCTGGTTATTTAATTTTGAATTATAACTGCTCACTCCAGGTGTGAATGAGGGTATAACTACTCCAATCCAGGAGTGCCATCCATTGGTATCTAAACCATGGACTGGCAAGAGTGAACAGTTTAATGACATGCCCAGGACATGTGAGTCATCTCAGATGATGACCCAGAGGAAGTGGTTTAAAGCCATACTGAGAGCTAACCAAAACTCTTTTTGTCATTTCAGCAGTTTAAGGCCATGTTTAGGGCCTTTCCAATGTTTTTATCATTTCAGCAGTTTAAAGTCATGCTTAGGACTTATGCCATTTTTCTGGAGTTACAGCAGTTTAGAGTCCTGCTTAGGACTTGTCTTGAGTGACTTGTCTCGAGTAATGTGTGAAGTGAAGAAAGGGAAACAAAGAGGAGAAATATCCCCCAGACAAGACTGGAGGCACTGACAACAGAAAACACTCAAAAAGACAAAGAAGGGGAAACAGGGGAGAGACAAGGGGAAAGAGAAAGAAGGTCGGTGAACCAGGGGGGGGAGAGGCTGTGAAGGATAGAGAGAGCAATAGGGGACAATGGTGGGGAAAGCCCCAGAACACGAAGGGGGCAAGAGGAGAGAGAGAGTGAGAGAGAAAGGGTAGGGGAGGAATAAGCCCATGACAAAAGAGGAATATTAGCAAACAGTAAAAAGGCAGTGTGCCAATCCAAGCGAGATGAGCAGAAAACCTGGATATCATGGAGGTAGGTGGAGAACATGTCCAACGGGAAAGGGGCAGGGGGTGGGGGAGGAAGGGATGTGAGATTGGCAAGGTACACATCAAAACAGTCATCGGGGAAAGGGGTCAGGGTGGGGGAGGAAAAAGGGAGAGGCCTGCCAAAGAATGAATCATCAGCTAGGTCATCAGCCCAGGAGAAGGTGACAGGGAGAACAGGAGACCATGGTGGGGAGGGGTAAGATAATGGAAGGAAAGAACAGCAGAAGGTCGACAAAGTAGCCAAGGGAGAGGAGGCGACCAACAACAGAAGAGGAAGGATATGGGGGGAAAGGATGGAGGAGGTCAAGAGGGCAAGAGGAGTGTCAAGTAGGGAAGGGGAAGGAGAGAGGAGAGCTGACTGAATAGCAGCGAGGCCAGTTGGGGCAAGGTGAGAGTGGTGGGGAATGGAGGAATGGAGTACACAAGCATGAGCAAGAGTATACTGGAAAAGAGAGAGGCAGGGGGATGGAGGAGGGAGAGAGAGGGTGGCGACCCTAGCAATAAGAGGAGAACATGAAGGGGAAGCCATAACAACGTCAATGAGAGGGGGAGAGGGAGGAGGGAACATGGCAGTGACTGCAGCAGGAGAGAGATGGTTGTTGATAAGAGCATCGATCAAGATGACTGGTGGGACAGGCAAGGGAGATGCAGAGATAGTGGCATTAGCAAAAGTTTGAGATAGGGGAGGGGATAGGTCAGAGCTGGGAACAGAAGGAAAAAGAAGGGCACTCTTCGAGGACAAAAGATTTTGTTGCCAGTGAGTGACTATCCACTGCCAGCGAGAATAGGCAAGGGCCAGCATGATGAGGGAAGGGGGAACTGCTAAGGGATGAGGGATGGGTGGATAGGATATGGTGGCAATGCTTTGGAGGGGAGCAACAAGAGAGCAGACATAGGGGATGGTGGTAGCAGAAGGATGGGGCAAGTGGGGAGAATGGAGAGTAGCTAGCCATTGTTGCTAAGAAAAGAATTGAGTGGTGGCAGAACACCACTCAAGGAGTATGGTAGAGATCTCAGGCATAGACAATATCATC
Organism: Xerocomus amazonicus; assembly: GCA_038089295.1. Lineage (NCBI taxonomy): Eukaryota > Fungi > Basidiomycota > Agaricomycetes > Boletales > Boletaceae > Xerocomus > Xerocomus amazonicus. The sequence continues at coordinate 57,103 of JBBPKO010000096.1, forward strand.
CATGTAAGAGAGGGATCTAACCCAGCAGCAAAAGCGTCAATAAGGGTTTCATCATCATGGATTCCCAACTATGTAGTGTATAATTGAAAGGTGGAAGAATAAAAAAGGAAACCATCAGGTTTTTTCAAATCTTGTTGAAGGGAGAGGAACTTTCTCTGGGCTTCTTCTGTGGCATTGAATGAGAAGAACATTTATTTAAAATTATCCTTGATAGTTTGATAGAGATGACTGTGATACTCATCTCCTTTTTCGTTTATAAGATAATACCATCATTCAGCAAAGGCTAGTTCTCTTCTCTGAGTCATTTTGTTGAGAAAGACGAGGCTCTTCTCTGAGTCATTGTAGAGGTCTGGGTTGAGTGAAAAATGGCCATCCATCTGGGCAGGCCATAAGATAGCATTAGTCATGAGACTAGAAAGTCTCCTAGAAGGACAGAGAGGATTTCTCGATCCTCATTATCATAGTACTTTGAGCACAGGGGAAGAGGTGATTCTGGTTGTCCTTTCTCCATGGGTGATGGCAGAGGGGTTGATTCATTAGAGGAGGAGGAAGAGGAGGGTTTGGATGGTTCCCTTGGTTCCCTTAATGTGAGAAACATGGGCAATCCTGGTGATGTGGGGATCTGTTGTGATGGTTGTAGAGCAGTGGAAGGGAGGACTAGTATAGCCAGTGGTGGTGGTGCTCATGATGTGGTAGATTGGCTAGGAGTAATGGAATATAATTCTGGAAAATCTGGGAGAGGAGAAATCTCTCTGGCTGCTTCTTCTTGAGTGACTATTGCTCTTGTTTCCTGGATACATCATTCTCTTTCTTGATGTTCTCACTCCATATGTTGGTAAGCTCTGTTGAGAGCTGATACTAGTGGGCATGCTTCACTAGGAAGGATAGTGAGAGGACTTTCTGGTGAGGGTGTTCCTGCCTCTCATACTAGATATGCTAGTCATGATGTGGATGGTCTTGAATGATATCGCTGTTCTATTCCTGGCAAGGTTAGGCTATTGGTAGGGTGATCATATAGAGAAGGACATGGGGATCCAGATGTCATTGATTCTGACAACCTGTTTGGACTTCCCTCTTAAGGGGGAGCCATAACTGGATCATGAGCAGAGAGAGTGGGGCAACCAGGGAACATGCCAATGAAAGCAATGAAGAGGAGATTGGTGGAAATAGTATGGGTGGTTATTAGAAAAGGGCTGGACAAACTCTGAGTAACTCCACTGTAACAGAGTTGAGAGGCCAGGACTTTGGCTTCATCATATGTGGTATGCCCTTGCATGGAAATCAGAGTTCTGAATTTACAAAGGGTCAGAGATGGAGGTGATCAATGAGATCAGATGAAGGGGGAGAAAGTCGATTCTTGTTGATATTCGAACTAGAGAATTACAGAGATGTAACAAAGGGTTTAAATACTAAGATGAAAGGCAATCACATGTTAAAAATGACATAGGGGTGAAAGGTGTATTGTAGCAACAAATGAAATATCAAAGATAGAAAGGAGGACAATCAGAGGTCTTGGAGATGTCAATTGAGTTAGAGGTAGCAACTGTCAAGTGTCAATGAATAACATAATCATAGGTAAATCAAATGCAAATGGTCCAAAGGTCTGAAGGATCACAGTTAAGGAAAACGAACTGGAGTTGCATTGAAATGCACTTAGAGTTGGTATGGAGGTAGTGGAGTAGCTCGGAGGTACCGGATATGACAGTATCCCCCTCTTAGGCCTGAACCCCTGAAGGCCACATGATAAAACATGATCTTGTTGATCCACCGAAGTTGGAATTTTTTGGAGTTGGAATCCTATAGGGTTAAAAACCAGAGTTGCTTGAATATGCTCCTTGCTCTTATACTACCATGTCTGTCTACAGCAACATTGAGCACTGGGATGATGCCAGATTGGCAGAGGATGCTGACAACAACAAGGGCCTGTGGGCTGCGAAGTCAGCAGAATGGAGGTGCTAATTGATGGAGTGGCGTCAGGTGGAAGAGGAATGGTATAGAGTAGAGGAGGAGGCAGAGCGACAACAAGCAGAGGAGGTGAAGAGAAAGATGGAGGAGGCAGCAGAGGCTAAACAGAGGACAGAGGCCGAGAGGGCAGTGTGTGTGTGTGTGGAGACGGTGTGTAGAACAAAGCGTGAGCAGAGCCACCACCAGAGTGCCTGTAGTGTCAGGACAAGGGACTGGACTGCACACTCAGTCCGGGGAAGTCAACAGCATGTGTGCCATGCCACGAGGCAAAGCAGTGGTGTGAGCAGCCAGGATCCATACCAGTCAAAAAGAAGAGAAAGCGAAAGAGCACTGGAGTTGCACTAGAGAGACCTTGGAAATGAGTGAGGTATGAGCGCAAGTCAGAGAAGCCATCAGAGATGGAGTGGTGCACAGCAAAGATCGTGGGTGCAATTGACAGCCACCAGGATGAGATCTGGAGTTGTCTTGAGGTGATCCGGAAGTTCCTAGAGGCTCTCATAGATCTTGAAATGAACAAGGTCTACGAGGATCTGTGGGACGTTTCCAACAATGAGCTGGAGGGAGATGAGGCAGAGTGGTCGGAGACAATGTTCAATAAGGAACTGTCCAAGCTCCGATAGGAAAGGTGGGGCAATATGAGAAGGAGGCTGAGAGAGTTGGGAGTGGAAGAGGAAGAGAAAGAGGAAGATGAAAATGAAGGGGAAACAGAGGAAACCAGAGGGTTGGAGGAAGGGTCAGAACAAGCAGAGGAGGAAGGAGAAGTAGAGACAGAATGGAGCAGGTTGACAGAAGGGTCTGGATCAGACCGCCCAGTGTAGATAGTAACTCTGCCACTTTTTTGTAAAATCAGACTATATAATATATCAACAGTCAAATGGAATGAAGTCTGGACTTGCTGGGATAACAGAAATGAAACTCCTCAACTAGTTCCAATGCATGATCTAGTTCAGTAGCCAACAACCATGAAGTTTCTTCATCAGTGCCTTCATAACTGGACCATTGAACAAGGTATAATACCTTGCAATTCTTGTGGTGTCAGTCTAACTTTGAATCTAGGATCTCAAAGATCTCATACTCCAGTTCACTGTCCACCTTGACTGGAGGCAGAGGTGACTGGATGCACTTTGGAATAGTGTTCAGAGTTGTGGGTTCTAACTAGGAGACATGGAAAATGGAGTGTACAGACTTCAGAGTTTTGGAGAGTCAGAGGGTAAAAGAGAGTAAGCCTGCTTGAGCAATAATGGTATATGGACCTAAGTTTTTTTCGGAGAGCTTTTTAGATGGTCAGGTGGAGTGGAAATATTTGACTTTAATGAAAACCTGGTCACCAACCTTAAAGTCTGGTGCCAGAGTTCACTTCTTGTCCACCAGTCCTTGATACCATTGCTGAGCAGAGGCTATCTCTTCTTGGAGGAAGGAATGGAGGGCTTCTAGGTTGATGGAGTACTCTTGGGCTTGAGCAGAAGTGGGGTTGCATTCAGAGTGGACAGAGATATTTGGATGGTAACCCTTATTAGTGAAGAATGGAGAGACACTAGTGGAAGCATTCAGAGCATTGTTATAGGCAAACTCTGCAAGGGGCAGGAGCTCAGACCAATTATCCTGTTGATAGTTGTAATAAATCTGAAGATACTGTTCCAATGTTTGATTCATCCATTCAGTTTGTCTGTCGCCTTCTGGATGGTATCTGGAGGTGAAATGGAGCTGAATGTCAAGAGCCTTTCTGAGAGACTAGAAGAAATGGGAAATGAATTCAGAGCCATGGTCAGAGGTGATGTAGGAGGGAACTCTGTGCTTGGAGAATACATGGAGGAGGAAGAGCTTTGCTAGCTCTAGAGATGTTATCTTATTGTCAGTCAGAATAAATATGCATTGCTTGGATAGTCAGTCGACAACAACAAGAATCATAGTATGTCTAGAGGAAATAGAGAGCTGTTCAATGAAATCCATGGAAATGGAATTCCAAGGCTTCTCAGGGATGGGAAATTGCTTCAAAAGTCCATAGAGCTTATGCCACAGAGTCTTAGCATGGGTGCAGACTGTACATGAGGAAACATAGTCTTTGACAAAGGTCCAGATGCCTGGCCAAGTATACTCTCAGTATGTTAGCTCTAGGGCCCTGTTCTGTCCGAAATGTCCAGAGAGTAGGTGGTCATGTTTAAACCAGAGGACTTGGAGGTGGAGGTCATTGCAGTCTGGGACATATAAGCGATTGTCTAGATATAGGAGACCTTCTGAGTCGACAGTCCAATGACCATCAGAATCGGACAGATGCTATGAAGCAATGGGATTGGAAGAGAGTACAGATAGAATATTGGAATGAAGGGGTTCAAAGTCAAACAGTGCACTAGCCCAGAGGACCAGAGTTGCTAATATAGTGGCCTGGAGGGAAGATGTGAGCTATTCTTGGGTGAATATAGGGTAGAGATTATGGGGATTGATACGAGCATAGTCTCTATCCCCCTCTTTAGGATAGATGTCCCAGCATCTAGTGAGGGAATCAGGTTTAGCACCAAGGTGACCAGAGCAAAACTGGACAACCATATTGAACTGGGAAAGGAACTCCAACCATCAGGCTTGTCAGTGGGACAGGAGTTTGCTGATAGAGAAATATTCCAAGTTCTTGTGATTGGTGACTATGTCGATCAGAGTTCCGGAGCCTTCAAGGTAATGTCGCCAAGTCTGAAAGGACTCATAAATGGCAAGCAGTTCCTTGTCATGAGTATCATAATTCAGTTCTGGAGTGGAAAGAGTATGGGAGTAAAAAGCAATTGGGTGGATCTCATCATTTGGACACCAGATGGATAGAATGCCAGCGATAGCATAGTTGGAGGCATTGGTCTCAACAATCAACAGTACATCAGGAATCCAGTGGGTGAGAATAGAGACAGAAGTAAATGCCTTTTTGAGGCTACAAAAGGTGGAATGATAGGAGTCGGTGAAATTCCATAGGGTGCTCTTGCAGGTGAGGCGAGTGAGTGGAATGACAAGGCTAGAGTAGTCGGAGATAAAGCGATGGTAAAAATTAGCAAAGCTGAGGAAGGACTGGATATCCTGGACTTTCCAAGGTTCAGACCAATCAACAATAGCCTTTACTTTCTCCAGAGATATGGAGAGACTGGAGGGAGAGAGCTGGTAACCAAGATATTCCATGGAGTCAGTAGAGAACTCACACTTTTCGGGCTTCGCATAAAGTCCATACTTGTGGAGATGTCAGAGGACTTCTTGGACATGCTCCTTATGCTTTGCTCGGTCTTCAGAGAATATGAGGATATCATCTAAATAAACGATGATGTAGACATCTGTTGAACAATAATCCTATTTAGGTAGTTCACATTACATAATCATGTAGTATATAGTTGAGACTCAGTTGTCTGGGTTTCAATTGACTTTTGTCTTCAGACATCCACCATCAATGCTAGTCACTACTAGCCTACTCAACCAATGTGAGTACCAGCAGCATTCCTCAGAGGGCATTACTATGCCTTCCTTTCAACAGGTTATGAGCCCTAGTTAGCAAAGTGGTGATCACTGGCAAGTTGAGCAAAAGCTCCTCGCCATCGCTGGTTACTTGTTAAGCTGCCAGGATCACCTGGATGCTACACTAGCACATGGAGAGTCTTCCAGGCTCGCTGACCCTCAGGTCGCGCTTGGAGAGCGGGTGAACCCTTGCTGGGATTGCTATGTCAAGTCCTAATGAATAGACCACACCTGGCAAAGAGGGGGAACATATTCATGTTTATTTCTCTGTTCTTGCTTCAATGCTGATGAACATTGCAGATTTCAAACATGTCCACTAAAGATATCACCATTGCAAAACTCAATGGCTCCAACTTCGACAGTTGGTGGTCAACAATGGAACCCTACCTCTAGTCCACTGGGTGTATGTGGATTGTTACAACCATGCCATGGGAAGCAGTCACGATGATGTGCTGCTGATACTGTCATTGTACTTGCACACACTTGAGGTCTATACTCTTGAACTTACTAGCCACAGGCTTATGGCCTTATTGTGCTGTGGACCTGGACATTATGAAGGACATAGATATGAGGAAAGGGATATATTGCCCAAGATGGCAAAGAGGGGAGTGACATGGTAATAAGCTAAAGATGAGCTTAGGGCTCATCTGGCTACAAGTACCTATCTTATATACTACAGAGATATACACACAGACCAAGTACACATATGGAAATACCCTAAGACCTGTAGAACCCTATACCTACTACGGAAGGCGGTTAGCCTTGAGGTGGAACATGAAGGAACCTTGAGAGAACAGAGAAGCACAGGACAGCATCCTGGCAGATCATAGAAGCATGGTGTTCCACACCATGTACACATATAGATCAGAGTCAAGGGTACACCTGATCGGGAAGGATTACATAATGGTCCAACAATAGCGTCATGGCTATTTGGACAGAGGAAGCATGCTTGAAGGGATATCGGCCGATAGATGATCAGTCCACGATGTAAGGGGTTTCTTGGTAAGAGTATCACGTTCTATACAATAGAGATGTGTCAGAGTGAGTACAATCGAGCCCATCACTAGACGAGCGATGACAAAGGCTTTGGATAGTGAGATTGCAGCCACTTGGCTTAGCAAAATCATAACATAGATAATGTATGTCGACACCCCAGACACTCTCAAAAAGGAGTCTACCAAGGAGGAGTGTGACCACTATATCACGTTCCATAGAGCCAATGACGTCCTCATCAGCACTATAGTGTGCCATATGAATGAAAACATCTACACCTACTTCAAGAAGTGGCACCTCACTGACGAAATGATTTCAGCACTCAAGGAGGAGTACAAATCCTCATCCCTCACCTCTGCTTACTCCCTCTTCTGGGAGCTCACCGATATCACCGTCCCTGCCTCTTCCCATCCCACTCTGGCCTTATCCAAGGTCACTTCCCTCTTTGGCCAGCTGGAAACAGCTGGCTATGTTTTCCCAAGCAACATCCAAGCAATGATACTCCTTGCCAAGCTCTCTCCCACTATGGAGGTCATAGCTTAGATGATGGCAAACAACAAGGACACCAAGAGCATCCCCAAGGTCCCAACCATGGAGGAAATCCATGCTGCTGTAGTGCTTGTTTGGGAGCAAAAGTCCCTAAACAAGGGCAACAAGAGCCAATCGGCCAACAAGATCTCGGTGGTGAAAAAGAAGAGTGCTAAGCCCTCTTTCCAGCAGTAGCAGCAGAAGCAGCAGCAACAAGGTGGCAAGCGCAAGAAGCACAACAGCTGTGGAAAGGGCAAGAGTAAAGCCCAAGCAAATGCCACCACCTCCATCTCCTCCGATGTGATGGTCCAAGTGGCCTTCGTCGCCTTCTCATCTCAGACAATCACATCCAGACCCTCTCCCACTGTGGACTCTTGGGTCTCAGCTCATACCTCCACTCATGCCTACCAAGGTATGGAAGGGCCTGCTGCTGATCCTCAGATCAAGAAGGCCTTCTCCCTCGCTCATCGGATGGGTCTTCAACCCTCCAGTGAAACTGTCAGGCACATGAATGTGCACATGACCACTGGCACTATACTGGTAGTCCACCTCCCTCGCCCCTCTTTCCACAAGGATTGAGGAACTTCCACCATCACCCCCACTTCACACAAGGGCATTGTATGACATGTATGATGACTCCAAGTATGGTGAGGAGTCAGAAGAAGAAGCTCTGGTGTCAAAGAAAAGGAAGTGGTCCTGTCACTGTCAAATTGAACTGGCACCAGCCACCTTGTGGGATGAGGAAGACCTCAACAATATTGTCAACATATATGGGTCTATTCCCCCTGAGGACTTCAATGAGGAGTTGGCCACCCTAGCCAGGCTTGATGTGGAGATGAACTCTGCTGACATTTTAATGTCATACATAATGCCATTCATTGCAACCACCTCATCACTAATCAATCACCATATCTGTGCAGATCTTAGTAGTGTAGCTCTGGATAATATAGATATAGTGAATGTATCTACTCCATTGCAATTGAACTTGTCTCTCCTCTTCTATAAGTTGGATGAGTGTATGTGTCTGAATATCAGCAAAGGTAAAGAAAAATGTAAATGCAATCACTGAATTCTAGACAATGTCTGGTTACTCGATTTGGGTGCTTCTATACACTTTACCCCTGAGAGATCAGATTACATAGAATATGAAGAACTCCTGCATGAAAAGTGGATCTCCATATCTACTACTACAGATATGATCTTCATAAAAGGTACAGGAAAAGTCCTGATAAGATGGGAAGATCTGAATGGTGAAAGCCACATACTACCTCTCTATAATGTCAGACATATACCAAACAGTGGTGTCAGATTAGTCTCCATGGGTAGGCTTTTAGCCAAAGGAGTATGAGTCGAAGGCACTGTCCATCAATTAAAGATGTTGTATGATGATGGGAAGATCTTGGCCCCATTTATGCCAGATCCACATGCCTGATTCCTATATTTGATTGTTACATTACCCCTTAAAGACAGATGTAACAACTGTATCTTTATTATTTCCTATGATATCTTACACAAATGTTTTGGCCATCCAGCTAATGTTATGAACCATTCTATTTTTCTCCCATTTTTCCTGATTTTTCCTGATTTTCTAGAGCAACTTTTGCTCTAAGAGATTCTTATCTTATCTTATCTATAGGGGGGACCAAAACTCAAAAACGTCGCCCATAAATATTGAGCCAATGGACTGATCCTTTGGCCCCACCTTTTAACCCCCACTAATACACATATAAGACTATCTATGGACGCCTTCACCCCCTTAAGATTCCATCTCCTTTGTGGCAGATCTTTAGATCTCCTCAAGGAGGACTTATGCATCAAAAATGCGAACTGTCATACCCAGGGCTATGCTGCCACTACAGCAAGGACTCCTCATGTATATC
>JBBPKO010000097.1:0-65825 GCA_038089295.1 Xerocomus amazonicus
TCACTCTGATTTCATCTCATTTATCCATCCTTCACTCTATCTCTTGCCAGTCTTAGTGGAATACTGTAAGATTGTCCAGCCAGTGTGGAACCATTAGTCCTAGAGGCTTAAGGTCATAACAATAAAAACTATCAGAGTAGAGAGGAAAATAAAGAGACAACTAGTGCCAATTCATAGAAGATGAAAACATGATAATGGGAATCAGAGAGGACAAGGATCATGAAAGAAGTCTGTTTGCCAGACAGAAGGCAGATATCCTGCAGATCAGGAGGGCCATGCTTCTATCAGTGGAAGCAATCAGAAGGGAGAAATAGAGAGGAGGTGGGAATGCACAAGAATATGTAGAGCCAGAGGAGGAGATTCTGGAATAGAGGTAATTCTCAGGCCATACCTCAGAGTCAGGAGGGAAAGGAAAGGGAGTAGTTTAGTCTCATGTAGAAGGACCAACTAGAGAAGTCATATGAAATGGGTTTGCCAGGCCCAGATTAATGAGAAGGGGAAAGAGTGAAGAGTGAAGGGTACCAATCTCTGCTCAATCTCTAAGAGAACAAAACTGTGGGCTAACCACATCCATACAGATTTGCCATACCTGAGGCAGTTTAATGACCTATCCAGGTCCTATGGTTATTTAATTTTAGATTATAACCACTCACTCTAGGTGTGAACAGAAGCAGTTTAAACTCCTGCTCAGGAGGTTTCCAGATGACTGCCATCTAAGGCATTGACTAGAGGAGTTAGACAGTTTATCCTCCTATCTAGGAGGTTAGGGGAAGAAGAAAAGGACAATAGGAAAACAGGACAATAGGAAAATAGGAAAGTAAGAAAATAAGAAAGTAAGAAAATAGGAAAGTAACCCCCTGGGCAAGACCAGAGGCACCAGACAATGGAAAACAATCAAAACCAGACCTCCAGCAGGGAAAGGAGATGGTAGAAGGAGACAAGAGAAGAGCAGGAGAAAACAGGGGAAGAAGGGAGGACAAAAGGAGATGGAGGGGAAGGGGAAGGGAGACTCAAAATGCATAGAGGGCAGAGAGGGGAAGGCAACAAGGATAAAGTTGGGGAGGAACATGCATAGGAGAAGAGAGAGATGTCAGCAAAGAGGAGGAAGGCTGTCCAGTGGTCATGATGAGATGGACAGAAAACCTGGGTGTTGACAAGATAGGTAGAGAAACAGTCTGCCAGAAATGGAGAAGGAGGTGGGGAGAGAGAAGAAGCAAGGTCAGCAAGGTATGCCTCAAACATATCCCCTAGGAAAGGTAGAGAGAGAGCCAGAGAAGACAAGAAGAGAAGAGGGCTATTAAGAAAGGAATCATCAGTAATGTCATCTGCCCAGGAAGGCATGGAGGGGAGAACAGCAATCCAATGAGGGGAATAGACAGAGGGAGTGGGGGATGGGGAATGGAAGGAAAGGAAGGAAGAGATAGGAGAAGAAGCAGACAAGAAGAGGAGAGGAACAAGATGGAGGGAAAGCACCAGGGAAGATGCTAAGGGTTCTAAGGGAGCATCAAGCAAAGAGGGAGAAGGAGAAGGGGAAGAAAGAAGGAAAGAGCATATAGCAGCCAGTCCAACAGTGGTGAGGTAGGGACAATGAGGAATAGTGGAACAGAGGATATAGGCATAGGCAAGGATATGCTAGAAAAGTGAGGGTCATGGGGAGAAAGTGATAGTGGGATCACAAGAGGGGAAGGAAATTGAGGAGTATGAGTAGGTAGAGGAGGAACAAAAGTGGGTTGTGTATAGTCAGCAATCAGAGCATTGATAGAGATCAGAGCAGAAGGGCTATCCAGGAGAATAGGATTAGTGCCAATATGTACATAAGTGAGAGGAGGGGCAGCAGAGATAATAGGATCAACACCCATATCAATACAAATATGTTAAGGAGGGATCTCAACAGGAGGATTGATAGGAGGGGAGAGGATAGATGGTTGTTCAGCTAGTAGAAGAAAAGGTTCAAGGAGGGAGTAGAGGTAGTAGTGACAGCAAGTTGCCATAAGTAAATGTTGATGATGAATGTCAGCTGGGGAGAGTGAAGATGCAGAAGAGGAGGTGGATATTGTCAAGATATGTTTGTCATTGTTGGAATGGTGGAAATGAACCAGAGCTCATCCACAAAGAATAGCAGTTAGAGAAGGAAAGAAAGATGTTAGTTGTCATCAAGAGGGAGGTTGAGCACATGAAGGAAGAGTAAGAAGTCATTGGGATTGGACAAAGAATTGAGAAGTGGCTTGCACCCATCCAGCCAAGATGAGGGGAATATCCTCTATTGATAGCACCATCTAAGCAAGAGAAGGATCCAAACCAGCAGCAAAAGCATCTATTAGTGTGGAATTGTTGTTGACATTTGATTGGGTAGCATAGAGTTGGAACATGGAAGAGTAGAGAAGAAAACCATCTGGTTTTGACAGATTCTATCAGAAAGAGAGGAGTTTTTGTCAAGCTTCCTCTTCTGCATTGAATAGGAAAAACATTTATTTAAAATTGTTTTTTATACTTTGATAGAGGTGACTGTGGTATTTAGCCCCTTTTTCTTTGATCAAGATATACCAGCATTCCACAAAGACTGGTCCTTGTCCTTTGGTTAGCTTGTTCAAGAAGACAAGACTCTTTCCTGAGTTATTGTATAAATCTTCATTGAGAGTGAAATAGCCATCCATTCTAGCAGGCCATACTATTGCATCAGTAGTTAATCCAGAGAAATCACTAGGTAGAGTAGCAAGTAATTCTCGATCATCATCTAACAGGTATCTTTCTGGGGAAATTGGAGATTCAGGTTGTCCTTCTTCCATCAGAGAAGGAGGGGATGAGGGTGATGGAGGGGATGGTGCTAGAAGGGATGGTTTCAGTACAATAGTTATTAGAGACAATGAAGAAAATAGGGGAGTTAGAAGTGGTGGACAAGGCACTGCAGATGGATGACTTGGTACTGTAGGTGGCAGTAGTGCTCATGATAGAGATTCCTAGCTAGGAATGAGGGAGAATAACTCTGCTAGTGGGTCATTCCATGTTATGACAGTGGTTGAAACAGAAGGTTCTTCTTCCTGTTCTTCTTCTTCTTTATCTTGTTCTTCCTTAGACATTAGCATAGTGTATTGATTGGCAGTTTGAATGGCTTGTTGCATTGTATGAGCAGCAGCTGATCCTGGTCTGGTAACATGAGGATCACCATAGGCTCTTCTGGTTGTAAGAGTAGATCTTTCTGGAAGTAGGCATTCCAATGGGATTTTTCCAGGAGGAGTAGAGGGTCTTGCTACATCCCTTATCAATTGTTGCAATCATAGGGTAGATTGTTACGATTTATCTTCTTCTTTTACTTTACATCTTTACCTTTCCACAATTCCTCCTTTTTCAGTCATCTGATAGTCTTTCCAAAGTCTTGTCTCTTTCTCCCTTCAACCAGATGCTATTTCCTTTCTAGGTCTTACTTCTCAAAGACCTCATGTTCCCTCTATTTCCCTTGATCTGATGGTTGCTATAATATGATGGCTATGACTCCTTCTGACTCATAGTGACTCATTCCACAGCAGACACAGCTTGGTCTGTGCACCATCCTGGTACCTATTTAGATCAGTACGTTGTACCAAATAATCTCTAAGCTAGATCTCCCTTGTATATTTCAATACTCAGTTGATCTATCCATTGGTTTCTCCAGCCTTTGTTCTATAGAGTGACTGGACGACTACGCTTCATCAGATCCTCAGAACTATGACTAAGTCCTCCACTTTGCGAAGCAGATACCTTCCACTCAAAGGCTAATGATCAGAATCACTTCAAGGGCTATGCTCGTCCCTACTCGGGCCAAGTGTAACAAAAGATCTAGCTTCTTCTCTGATAGTGCCACCACTGTCATATGTGCCCCCCTTCCTCCACCATAGTAAATCCAACCAACCCCCACTTCTCCACGCTCTACCTTGCCATCAGAGGTAGATGATCCCCCACTCCAGATTCCCCAGACAAAGCTACTGAAGACGAGGCTCACTCCACTGACGAGGACCTCAACTTAGATCCCCTTGACGACGATACTACTGCTTTGATCTAGCAACTCTCTTAGTTGCCAATTCTCTCGAACGCTCATCCCAGAACCCCCACCCCTCCCCCTCCTTCACTTCCCTCTAGCATTCCCCCTCCCCTTCAACAAGCTGGAATGACTTCCTCTACTAGAACTGTTGAGCTTTGGCTTAACACCCCTGAGGAATATGACGGTAGCCCCCATGCTGCAGCCAATTGGCTTAGCAGCGTAAGAACCTATCTTCTTGTTAATAAGAAGATCTACAATGATGACGATAAGTAGGTTGCTTTTGCTTTATCTTTTATGAAGAAAGGACCAGCCAAAACTTGGGCTACAGTCTTTCAGAACCAGGCTTTAAGTGCCTTGACTTTTGGAAAATTCGCTGACTTCATTACGAAGTTCAAGAAAGATTTTGAACATTCCAATCTGAAACACCAAGTGCTAGGGTGGCTTACCACCTATCGTGCAAGAAGAAACCAAGACCTGGCACATTATATAAATCAATTCAAGATGAAAGTGGTCCAGGCCAAACTAAACGAAACCGACAACTCAGCAGTCCTAATCTCGTATTTTGCTGCTGGAATTCCCCCCCTTTTGATGTGATGGATCCAATCTATGGATACTGTCCCAACCAAGATCAGTGAATGGTACGACAAAGCCAATCACTTTAAGAACCAATGGGAGCTAGCAGATCAAATCGAGAAGCAACACTCCTGTTCTACCATGCTCTATTCCCCCCCCCTTCCGTCACTCCACTCTGTCTTCCACCCAGAGGGACCCAAATGCTATGGATGTAGACCACTTGACCACCAGCCAAGTCGAAGAGCATAGACGACGAGGCTTATGTTTTAACTGTCATACGCAAGGACACATATCCAAAGATTGTCCCACTAGAAAACGACATTTTGAAAAGAAGGAGATATGAAAGGTAGAAAGAGAGGAGAAAGTAGAGACTGAAGAAGGAGCAAACAAAGAAACAGTGGGCTCTCTGTCTACCAGACTCTTCAGTCCGAAGGATTTTTAGACAGGAGGACTGCTTCGACATCAGTATCCTCCACTTTCAAAGTTACCTGTTCCCCTGTACTTATAGCCGAACAACGAACTAAATCCTTGAAATTGCCTATCCAACTCGTCGTAACACAGGAAACTTTGAAAACTGCCGAAACCTCTGCTCTCATTGACTCTGGAGTGGAAATATCCTGTATGGACCACCTCTTTGCCAAGAAACACCAGATCTCCTTAGAACAACTCACCCGACCAATCATTGCCAGAAATGCAGATCAGTCCCACAACACCACCATCAGATTCTCCACTTCGCTCTACATGAAGATAGGAGAACAGATACAGAAAGTACTTTTCTATGTCATGAACTGTGGGAAAGAGAACATAATTCTTGGAGCACCTTGGTTGGAACGAACTAACCCAATCATTGACTGGAAGAAAGGGACCATCACTATTGATGAGTCTCTCGACAAATCCTTAGACCTTTACCTTGAACATGTCGGAGCACAAGCTTCCTACCTGACCAAAGGGAAGTCAAAGAAAGAACCCCCTTCCCCAGAACACATAGTCCTCGACGATATAGAATTTGATAGACTAAACTGATATATAGATTACGATACTCCAGAACAGCTAGTAGACCAACAGCTGGACTTCTATACTGTTGCTACCCTTCATTGAATGAAGGGAAGGATGGTTATCAACTCAAAGATCTCTAGAATTGTAGCTTGTGTAATCCAATCTACTAAGCTAGCAATTGCCACAGAAAAAGCTAAACCGAAAGCTACCTTACCTTCTGAATATGAAGAATTTGCTTCTGTCTTCTCCAAGGAAGCAACTGAACATGTTCCTCCTTCCAGACCCTATGATCACGTACTCAACATGAAGGAGACCTTTTTACCTAAAATTTCTAAGATATATCCCCTTTCCCTCAATGAACGAAAAGCCACAGATGACTTTATTGATGAATACCTCCAAACTGGAAAGATTCGCCCATCGAAATCCCCCCAAGCCTCCCCCTTCTTCTTCATTAAAAAGAAGGACGGCGGTCTCCAACCTTGCCAAGATTACTGATACGTCAATGAATACACTATCCAAGATGCCTACCCCCTTCCTCTCATTTCTGATCTTATCTCTAAGCTGAAGGGAGCGTCTCATTTCACAAAGTTCAACGTGTGATGGGGGTATAATAATGTATGAATCAAAGAAGACCAGTGGAAGGCAGTCTTCATCACCCACCGAGGACTCTTCAAGCCAACAGTAATGTTCTTTGGTCTTTCCAATTCTCCTGCCACATTCCAACGATTCATGAACGACTCTTTCTGCGATATGATTGTGGAAGGATGGTTGATCATTTACATGGATGACCTTCTCATTTTCTCCACCTCCTTGGAAGAACATGAACAAAGAACAAAACGCGTTCTCCTACACATGAAAGAACTCAATTTGTATTTGAAACTAGAAAAATGTAAATTCAATGTCCTGGAGGTTGAATATCTTGAGATGATCATCAAGAATGGTAAACTTGCCATAGACCCAGTGAAGTCAGCAGGGATTCAAGATTGGCCTACACCAAAACGAGTATGAGATGTGCAATCCTTCCTTGGTTTTGCAAACTTTTACCGACAATTCCTCCCTCACTTCTCTGATATTGCCCACCCTCTTCTTGATTTGACAAAGAAAAATCACCCTTGGGAATGGACAGAACGGTGTGAGGTTGCTTTCTCCACTTTGAAAACCATGTTTCTTTCGCAACCAGTTCTCCAGCTCCCAGATTACTCGAAACCCTTTGCAGTCGCCACAGATGCTTCTCTCTACACATCCAGAGGGGTATTGTTACAGACCGATGTCAATGGAGCCTGGCATCCATGTGGATACCTCTCTCAGACCTTTTCCCCTACCGAACGGAATTACAATGTTTATGATCACGAACTTCTAGCGATAATTCATGTACTCTCTACCTGGAAGCATTTTCTTCATGGATCCCCTCATCCCATCCAGGTCTTTACTGACCACAAGAACCTGACGTATTTTTGTCAACCACAAAAATTGAACCATCGACAAGCCTGTTGGCTCCTTGACCTCACTGACTATGATCTCCAGCTCACCCACATCGCTGGACAAACTCTTACAGCACCTGATGCTCTATCCTGTCATCCAGACCATCTTCCTGCTGACCCCACTAACAATGAAAACGTCACTCTCCTCCCTTCTGATCTTTTTATATCACTTATCAATGCCAAACTCTCCTCTAAAATAGCCTGCTCCTTCTCCTCTGATCCCGTTGTCCTTGATGCCCTCCATGCCCTCGCTGGTGAAGTCCCTACTCACTTCTGTTCCCACCTCTCTGATTGGTGCTATGATGTGGGTATCTTGACCTATCATCATCAGGTCTATGTCCTGAATGATCTTTCCCTCTGGCGTGCTGTTGTCGCTCGTTCACATGACCATGCTACTGCTGGTCATCCTAGAGTTCTTAAGACTCACCAGATGGTTGCTTCTGAATTCTGGTGGCCCAGTCTCACCGTTTTCGTTCGCAACTATGTTGCCGGTTGTGTGGTTTGCCAGCAAAACAAATCCAACACCCATCCTACTGTTCCTCCCCTCCTTCCGATCTCTTCCTCTGCTTCTTGCTTCTTCCAACAGATCTCTTGTGATCTTATCACCGATCTTCCTCTCTCTGATGGTTTTGATTCCCTCTTGGTCATGGTCGACCATGGCCTTACTAAGGGGGTAATTCTATGTCCAACTAAGAAAACGGCCACTGCAGAGAAAATCACTGCACTTTTCTTTAAGAAAGTGTATTCTCGCTTTGGTCTCTATGACAAAATCATCTCAGATAGAGGACCACAATTTGCCTCAGCCTTTGCAAAAGAGTTGAGATGAATCTTGAATTATGACCTATCACTATCCACCGCATATCACCCACAGACTGATGGAGAAATGGAACGAGTTAATCAAGAAGTAGAAACTTACCTAAGAATCTACTGTGGAGCTAACCCAACTTCCTGGGCGGAGAATATCTCCTTTGCTGAATTTGCTCACAATCACCACCCTCACTCCATCACAAACAAGTCTCCCTTCTTCCTCATGATGGGTTATGAACCCTGTTCCCTTCCATCTGTCATTTCTGACTCAGATCTACCAGCTGTCAAAGAACGGCTCAGATTCCTCACATTCACCTGAGATGAAGCCCTTGCTGCACATGCTTTAGCACAGCAAGTAATGAAAAACTAAACGACAAAGAATTTTACACCTTTCCAGAAAGGAGACAAGGTGTGGTTAGAAGCACAGAACTTGCAACATTCTGTACAGAACCCAAAATTCGCACCCAAATGAGAAGGACCCTTCATCATCACCTAGGTCTATTCTTCCTTATCTTATAGACTCCAACTTCCTCAGACATGGAAGATACACCCCATCTTCCATGCTTCTCTCCTATCACTCTATCACGAAAATAGCATATACAGAGAGAACTTCCCGAAACCTCCTCCTGACCTAATCTCCTTGGAAGAGCGATTTGAAATCAAATGGATATTAAAACATCAAGGGCTGCCTAACAACTGCTCCTACCTGATCCGATGGAAAGGCTATCCCCCAGAGGATGACTCTTGAGAGCTGGAACGGAACTTGGGGAATGCCAAGATCATTCTCGAGGCATATAAAAAGGCTCACCCCAAGATGTTCCCTCTCAAAACGACTTCTCCAAAACGACAATGACCTCTTCCAACGCCCCCTCTGAATACACCTATGATCTCCACAATGTCACTCGACCTCCGTTCGCCGACTTCCATGTCCCTCTTGAAGGGGATACATTCGAATTTCTAGTTTCCCATCTTGAAGACCCACATCTTGCCCTTGCCCTAGATGTGTACTTTGATGATGACTCAGCCTTAGGGCTATTGCTTACTGCTTACAACCAATATGCCACTATCCATGCTTTAGTCCATATCTTTGAACAGGGTCCCATTCTCCCACAAGATCTACCTACCATTTTTGCCACTCTCTCTAACAGATTAGCCGCCTTGCAGTGGAACATTGTCAGCACATTACACCAGTTGAACCTATCGGAACTCGTCACAGATATTGACCATTCCTTACATTTGCAAGCCAACCAACAGACCAAACAAGAACCCTCGCAACCAGAGCCCTTCTCTCCTTCCCCACTCCCAGTTCCTCCCCCAATCACCTCCACTCCCTCTGCTGACTCTGCCCCTCTCACTCCAAATGAGGAGGTGGCATTCCTACAGACCATGAATCAAATAGAACAAGCTAGACTAGCAAAACAATTGCATACCCAGACTGGTCCCCCATTACCACCAGGTCACCCTCGTTATCGAGACACATGCTTCATTTGCCAATGACTTAGTCATTTGAAGAGAGATTGCAGAGAGTATACCTGTCCCTACTGTCATCGACAGAAACCAGGACATCTTCCTTCCCTCTGCCCCCATAACCCCGAGTATATTTGTCCCCGATGCCATCATCACGCCCCTGGACATGGACCTACATTCTATCCTACCACCAGACGTTCTCCTGCTCGATCCCCTTCCTCATCCTCCTCCTCTTCTTGTCAAAGTCATCGATCCCGATCCAATTCCTCTTCTTCCCAAGGGTCGTACCATCCTGTTCTAGAGTGGTTAGTCAATGCCATGACCAAACAAATGCTTACTACCATTCATGAAACAACAGAAGTCATTATGAACACTATCCAAGCTGTCCAATAGAGCATAGATCAGATACAGCATCAGGTAGACGAACTGGAAGCACAAGAGCCTAGTCTCACCCCATCTGATCAAGCTGATGTAGAATGGGGAGTCCTAGCTTGGACTGATGAATCCTCAACCCTCATAGGGTCATCTACTCTTTCGGCCCCAACCTCTCTTCCTCCCACTACTGTCACCATGATGTACATCGATTATGTCACCCCACCAATGACAGACTATGCTGACCAATATGATGACTTGGACTATGATCCCAACCTATATGACGCAGATGCTGACATGAACATTACAGGCTCCCCTGGCTATAGCCACTCCCAGTTATATTAAAAGTATGGTGACTTTCAATGTACTAAGGGGGTAATGTTACAATTTATCTTCTTCTTTTACTTTACATCTTTACCTTTCCACAATTCCTCCTTTTTCAGTCATCCAATAGTCTTTCCAAAGTCTTGTCTCTTTCTCCCTTCAACCAGATGCTATTTCCTTTCTAGGTCTTACTTCTCAAAGACCTTGTGTTCCCTCTATTTCCCTTGATCTGATGGTTGCTATGATATGATGGCTATGACTCCTTCTGACTCATAGTGACTCATTCTGCAGTAGACACAGCTTGGTCTGTGCACCATCCTGGTACCTATTTAGATCAGCACGTTGTACCAAATAATCTCTAAGCTAGATCTCCCTTGTATATTTCGATACTCAGTTGATCTATCCATTGGTTTCTCCAGCCTTTGTTCTACAGAGTGACTGGACGACTACGCTTCATCAGATCCTCAGAACTACGACTAAGTCCTCCACTTTGCGAGACAGATACCTTCCACTCGAAGGCTAATGATCAGAATCACTTCAAGGGCTACGCTCGTCCCTACCCAGGCCAAGTGTAACATAGATGGCCCAGGGCTGAAGTGATGGGGGGAATGAGTAGGAGATAAGTGAGGTAGACTACTTGTTGGTCAGTCATACAAAGATGGACATGAGGATCTGGATGTAGTTGATCCAGAAGACCCAGTCAGATTATCTCCTTGTTGAGGAGAGGCCATAATAGGAGAGTGAGTAGGGAGCATAGGACAACAAGAGAATATATCAACAGATAATGGAAGGGTGGAATGGGTGTTATACTTGCTTATTAGCAAAGTACTATGAGGATCTGTATTCTTTTGTTATGAGCTTGACTCCTTGAACTAGGAAAGACTATCAACAATGAAGTCTTGATGACTATCTAGCTAGATCCCAGGATAGAGACTATCATATAGATGATGATAGCATATTTCAAGAGGAATAGAGAGTTCCAGAATGGAGGTTGTCTCACAACAGGATTCAAGAGAATGGTAAAGGAATCAAGAGAATGGTAAAGGAATCAAGGTAAGCTAGCATTTGGCTAGCTGGATAGTATGGGTATAATGGTGAGAATACAGATAGGGAACTATCCCTCTATAGTACATATGTACTTATACTACAGGGTGTGGTGTATAGACCAGGCTATGTAAGTACATGTATGGAAAGTGGTAAAGGGTTCCATAACCCTGGATATAGAGTTCATACAGAATAGGCTATCCAGGATAGAGAGATATATAATAAGACAAAAGAAGATGGCCCAATGGGGAATAGAGTAAGGGATATCCCATGAGCAAAGGGTAATACTACAATAGGACATGGAGCAAGGGCTTACTAGTCTGGGACAAGAGACATGAGGTATATGAATGGGGGTAAGCATAAGGGTCCTGCTATAAGGACTGACAAGCGGAGTAGAGAGGTGGCTAGAAGGGTATATGCAACTACCAGTAGGGTGGGATGGATGAAGGATAGGGTAAAGATGATGAAGTAGAGGCAATAGACTATGTCAAGGAGGAGTACTCAGGGTAATGATACTAAAAATCATAACAATCATAGAGAATGGTCAGAGAGTGAAAATAAGTGATATTCAACTATAGAGAATGTTGCTTCTCTACAGCACACCACATAAGATGAAGCTGAAGTCCTAGCCCCTCAACTCCAATATGGCAGAGTTACTTCAGAGTTCATCCAGCCTTTTTCTAACATTGACTAGCATCAAGCTAAGCAAGGATATTAACCTTTTGATTAGTAAAAAGGAATTAGTAGAGAGGAATCAGAGTGTAGAATCAAGTGGTGTGAGAATGTTTTGAAGCACAGACACATTGCTTACATGTGTATCTTTGTTTGCATCACCAAATATATCATGTTCTTATTATGATTTATTATGATTTTAGTGTTTAGATAGATGAATGAAAAGTACAGTCTCTGTTTTTAAATGGTCATATTCATATCTCTACAGCCACTGGGACAAATCACATGACCTAAGAGTCAAAAGGTAGCCAAGAGTAAGTAATTAATATATTATCTCACCAAAGCAGAATGAAATTCCCACAGGCAATTACAGTGTGGTGCTTCACTATATTAGACATTTTAGAGTCACTGTATGTATACATATGTACCAGCAATCCCATTATTGTGTTTGCTTGTTATTTTTCTGCCAGATATCATACATGTATCAAGATCTTGGGGGAAATGTTTACAACTTTTCCAATGTCAATTTGTTGACCTAACAAAAATATAAATGACATCATACTTGAAACTACTTGCTCAGACATTCCAACAATTATATACATCATACAAGAACAATAAAAGAAAAGGAGATAATCAAATCGACTACAAGTAAAAACAAGCAGAATCACACAATACAACACATGCATCTGTGTGCACACCTTTGTAATAAAGATCGAGAAAAAATGACAAGAAAACAAAGTATGCTGTGCGGACAAGTCCGAACAATAAGTATTCAAGAGTTGGAATATAAAAAAGGGGAGGAAGAGGGAAAGAATCTCGCCAAAACGACCGCTTGCCCTTTTTACTGGGGGAGAAACTGCATCGAACCAAATCCTGGATATGTGCTAAACTGTCCCGTCAACGAGGCCAACGGACGTGTCGGCTGGGGTTGTGCGAAGACACCCGAACTTTTTCCCGTTGTCGCCGTCGGACGGGTGTGAGAGGATCGATTAGTAGAACCCACGCTCACTGGCCCCCCTTGTCCAGGTCCGTGTGAGTGAAAAACTCCAGGAGAGTTCTACCAGCACAGAAATACATGAGTATCATCTTCACAAAAACAGAGCAGTTGGAAGTGCATACATTGATGGGGGACCTGCCAGACATCCGACTCGATAACGAGGAAGAGGACGAAGACCGGCTCGGTGCATCTCCTACCGATAAGAAGCTCGGAGGATCAGGGTAGAATGAACCTGACCCAGTCCCTGAGCTCACCCCTACCGGACTTGGTTGCTTCACCACGCTCGCCGTTAGTCCATCCCGAACAGCAGTCATTGTCATGTAATCCGGGACACGAACAGATCCAGTGCGTCGGACCACACCCACGCCTGCAGAACTAGGTGCAGCATGACCACTAGATCCCCGATCACTTTCACATCCTTGACAGCTTCCAGCAGACAATGATGGGCAGGAACATGTGCCGTCAGGGCAACGACAATGAGGATCCGCAGAACACGGATGTTGAGGCTGGCCAGTCTGAAGTTGAGTACTTGAATTGGAATTTGGGTTCGCTGAAATGGGAGCGGGGAATGCAGCGATCGAGTTCATCGATAATTCATACGAGTTAAAACCTGTTGACATCCCCACCGCACTTGTGGTGGGTGGCGCAGATATTTGTCTCAGCCACTCTTCAAACTCCCACGTTTGAGAATCTGAGGTTGATTCCATATTCTGTGGGGCAGAGCTTGGAGGTAGAGAAAGGATGGTGCAGTCGAGGCAAAAGGAGCAGGAAGCGGGGTTCGTACATGCAGCGTACGCACTGCCTGGTCCGATCGGTGAAGTGTTATGCTGGCTACATCCTGGGCACCGACAGGAGTCGCCACAGGTGCACGCAGACGGAAAGACACCCGGCGCGCCCTGCCACCCATCAAACCTAGATTGTGTGCCTGGAAACAAATTTCGCTGAGCAGGTGGCTGGTGACATGGTGACGCACGTGCGTCACCCACTTGAGAGGCAGACTTGTTATCGTGGTGATCTGGTGTGTGGACCTGTTCATAGGCACGGCTATAGGGACTAAAATCATGCGTGTGATGACGGCTACTATGAGTGTGTGGGATGTTGGATGATGGGTCATGGAGCGGACCATCATAGCGAGAGGGGCGAGGGAGGACGGGACGAAGTTCAGCAATGCGAGCTAGGACATGTGAGGAAAGTTGTGGGGCGGGATCCCCCTGGACACCATGCGTGGAATCCGCGTGGTAGTGATGATGGGGGTGGGGGTGATGTTTCTCTACTTTGACGTCTTGGTGAACAGAAGAGCGACGCCGGCCAGGCGGCTTGCGCGGCGTGCAACAGTCGCAGTGATCACCTTTGTTACATCTACAGCCGCTAGGAGACGTTTCACCTTGTGAAAAGTCAATACTGAAGGTGGGGGTGGTCAAAGGATGGTGTGTCGAGCCTACCGCTATGGTCAGATTCAACTGATCCGTCAGACACTGCGGGCAATGTAGCGATCGCTTCCAGGTCCTCAGGGAGACCATGCGGAAACGCAGCAGTGGCCGGCAGTTTAGTTGCCCCTGAAAATCCACAAGGGGTGTAATGAAAGGAAAAAAAGTGAACCAGACAGTCGCTATACAAGACAAGCGAGTGCGCACCTTTTTTAGAATGGGACGGATCGGACAGAGTGTTGGAGGAATCCTGAATGCCACATAAACACTTGACATGGACTTGTTTTGTTTTGCGCAATTCTCTGCAGTGCTCGCACTGAGTAACGGGACGACCCTTTTTCTTAATTTCAAACAAGGGACGATCGATGTGTTTACACGCTGAAGATCGATGGCCCTTTATGCACGTTTCGCTGCGGCAACCACGGTGGCCGATGAGATTAGTAATGTGGGGAAGGGAGATAGAAAGGGAACATACCACGCATATTTCTTATCACTGACGAGAACCTACCGAGTGGCAACAATAGTAGGCAATGTGCACGACAAGCAGGACAAGGTAAACATACCATTGTTTGAGATGTTGTTAAGGGAAATGATGGCAGAAGCTGGGCACGCCCGGACGGGAATGCGGACAAACACCGTCCGCGACGTCGAACGTACGAACTATGAGCTACAGACCATTGGATATGGTGGCCAGAGGGTATATAGACACCATGCAAAGGGTGAAAAAGAGAATCAACAGAAGGACGGTGTTGACGATCGTTGACAGCAAAGCGGCTGGTTTTAATCGCGGTGGGTGTCTTCTCCGCCACTGGATACAACTAAATACAAATAACGTGACTGAGTGACCGTTACTGTGACTGAATGGTGACAAAGGCGTAACGTTGTTGCGTGATTTCTGCCAAAGGATCGCTTGCTTGGGAGGATTTGCATGGTGGCCTCGCGAATTGCAATCCAGGCTCCCTGGTTCACGTACTAGTTCCATCAGAACGACGCAACGTTGTAGCCTGCCGTGTCTGACAGCATATCAACGCCGTTCCGTCCCACGCACGTTAATATAGGAACCTCTACCCCACCGAGTCCGGCCCGGACATGCGGTTATGCTTGCAGGCCTGTGCTCGCTACAACAGGCTCATATGCATCCATGTTGTGGTAATATTAATGCGCCTTGCTTGTCCTACGATGCACCCTCTGCTTCGGCTGCACGCTGCTGTCTTCTCGCTTTCTTGGCTGCGTTCGCCGCGGCTGCCTTGGCCTTTTTCGCCTCTGCCCGCGCTACCTTTTCCTCTTCATCCTTCTTCTTCGTTTCCTCCTCCACTCTCCGCTTCTCCTCCTCCGCCTTCGCCTTGGCTTCAGCCGCCGAATTACCCCCTTTATTCTTCTTTTTCGCTTCCCTTGCCTCCTTTTCCTCCTGTCTGATCCTTTTGATGCGGGGATCCAAATTCAGCGTGAGATCGACCAGGCTGCGCAACCGCGCTGTATCTTCCTTTTTTCGTCGGGCACGTTCGGACTTGTTCTTCTTCTCTGTGTACCGCTTATCATCACGGCTGTATCCCATCCCCGTTTGTCAACATCCATCATATACATCAATGAGAAAGAAATTGAGACTGCAACCGACCTATCACTTCCCTCGTTCACTTCTTTGTCCAAATACTCAAACGACCGCCAGCTATCAAAGTTGTACCAAAAGTCGTAAAACGCTTCCACCTTGCCCTTGGGGTCATCAAATGACCCCAGCAACGGTACGGGTGTCTTCTTGCTAAACCGTGCTTCCATCTCGTACACTGGCGCCCATGTCTTGAAAAAGAATTCCACGTCGTTAGCTTTGCTACCCTTGAAATCGGCTGCGGTTGGCGCATCTTCTTCGAGGGCAAGGTAATGCGGATCAACAGAATCAAACTGTCGGCGACGCTCAGGGTGTGCGAGCACTTCGTGTGCCTTCTGAATGCATTTGAAAAAGGTGTCGTCGTTGGTCGTGTGCGATTGACCTGCTTTTTTGTCGGGATGGTGCTTGAGCACCTTTTTGCGATCTGGGATGGAGGATTACACCAAACGCGTGGGACGGCCATGGAGAGAAGGATGGTCAGGACAACGCGAAGCGGGTGAGGTGCAAGTATACGCACGGGCAATTTTGATCTGTTCGGGCGTGGCTTGGTAACGTAGATGAGAAAGCCCAAGGACCTGGTAATGATCCTGTTTCTATGAATAAAACGCGCTGTCAGTATTAGTTTGGAAAAAGCAACAAGACCTCATTGCATCGAAATTAGCGAATAATCAAGCGCCGTCAAGTGCGAACGCGTGAAAAGAAAGAAAAGAGAGAATACAGACAGACCTTCCACTCTTTTGGATCGAGCAATAACAACGCCGGCGACTCTACCTCATCTCCTACACCTAGATCGTCTTCGCCGTTCAACCCATCTGTACGAAGAGCGTCGATCCGCAATCGGTCTTGCTCAGCCAGCTTGTCGAATGCATCAAATGAAAGGCTGTGCAATGCACGGCGCACATGTGCGAGGTATGCAGGTCCAGCAGGAATGAGTTTGCGCTGGACGACGGCTGGTTCGTGCAAAGTCAGTACGGCATCGCCTCACTGTCACCTGTGCGACTTACGAGCGAGATGAGGAGATGGTGGGTCTGAAGGGGCAGCCCAGTTTTTTGGCAGTGCGGGTAGGACGGTCGCAGTGGCCATGGCTAGCCTTTGGGACAACCTCGGACAAAAAATGTAGTGAAGCAAGTCACGTGCTGTAGGTGATCACAATCAATCAATTCATTCTCATCTCGCGGTCCGGGCCGGGCCGTGTATTGGCCTACGCACAACCACGCTACTTGCGTCCCCCTGCTTCCCTCTTTCTCCAAATATCCGACTCCGCGCTTCTTGGTATTGTGCCTCGCGCTCTGCCAGCGTACCCCTCGGTGGTGGCGACGTCCTTCCTGACCCAGCGTTATGTCCAGAACACGGCGGGAGCGAGGCCGACGATACCACCCCATTCGTACTCGGGGACGGTCGCTTTAGGATGCGCAGGGTCGGCCGGAGTGCAGCAGGTGGCAGATGAGGAAGACTTTGGCTCGTGCTCGCACATCCAACGATGAGCTCCGGCATCGGCGTTCTCTTATTACTATGGTTAGATGATCACCCCAAGCGATAAGTGTATGATGCAGAAGAGGGAAAAAAAATAAACGACGCCCGACATACAAACTGGAAGATGAGCACACATGCACAACCACAATGAAACGAAGACTCACGCTTCCTCCCAGATTTTGCTACTCTCCTCCCCATTCTGTTCTTCCCCTTCTTGTGCTCGCATTTTCGGCACCAACATTACACTGGTATCGGCCTTGTCCCCATCCATCTGGGTTCCTGTATCCCTGCCTGGTTCAACTTCGTCTTCGTCTTCGTCATCCTCGTCTTCGTCCCAATCATTACGCACAACCCTGTCCTTGGTCCCCAGCGCCACGTTCGGCGTCCGTCTCACAAACGTCAATCCAGCTCGTCCACTCCCCTAACGAACCCATCAAACGACAACATAAAAATCACCGCAAACGGAACACCACGATTAGGCGTCAGACGTAAGCGAGGGTACAGCCAAAAACGCAACAAGCTCACCCGGTCGTCCTGATCCCACATGCCAATCTCGTTTGCCTTCGCCATCGGTGAGCGGGGTGCACGTCTCTAACTCTTAGTAGACTCTGATCTCGGAAGGTCCTCTTGGGGCCACTCAGACTGATGGAGACTTGACTACTATGCAACGGTAAGATGAGAGTGTGGAAACCCATTTGGTAACATTCGCCGAGTCAGCAAACGGCGCATCTTTCACACGCCAGATTCACCTTATGTCAGCTACAGTCGATGGTCCATGATGAAAAACGGAACGGACATTGAAGTCGCCGCAGAGGAAGCGGATGGATACTGGCGTCAGCTTGATCTAGACACAAAAATGACAGAGCGCAGGTGTGAAAGAATTTCAATAGCATTGTACACACAAATATAGAGTCACTAAAAATCCGAAATACCTTGTTTATTCAAGTACAACTAACGGCCAAGTCTGGGGGCGACTGATTGACCCCTCACCCTGTCCCAGTGAGCTGGGAAACTTCATACAAGTATGTCCCGAGCACCTTTGTCTGACAGGGTTTCGTTATCGACCACATCACAATCGGGAAACTAGAAATGCCGACGTACCCCCTCAATAAAGTTGGACACATCCAATTTTTCGTTCGTCGAGCTATATCCCATAAATTAGCATTTTGCATGGAACGAGCGACGAGTGCAGGAAAGTACATACTGCGCTCCGTCGTCTGCCCGACCCATCGGGAGCAGCAGCACGTTCACTCCTAATTTTTCCGCAAACGTCAGCGTTACCGGGATCGATCCTCCCTCACGCGTATAATCCGGTGACTTGTTCCAAACCGCCTAGATACGCCAGGGTTACTCGGAATCACGAACGGCCTAGGCAGTACCACACCTCTATCGCCTTTCGCGCCGCCTCAAAGTTCCAGTGGTTGATGTCCGTCACCCAAGGCTTCCCTCCGTGGACGTATTCCACATGCAGCTTGTTTTTGCTGTTGAGCTTAGCAAATTCAGATTCGATGTACGCCGTTACGAGTGGTATGACTGATTCAGGCGTTTGCGGGGGAACAAGGCTGTATTAAAATCGACGTCCAGTCGTTCGAGTCATACGATCGATCAGTGAACGATGTTTATCGCATAGCACCAAGAGACACACCGAAGACTGAACTTTCCTATGACTTTGGAGGGAATGACAGTCTTGCAACCAGGTTCAGAAAATGCACCTTGGATGCCATGAAGAGAGAGTGATGGGTTCCGCATGCGGCCCATGATCACGGATTCTTTATGATCCGACAGCACGATCTTGGCATTCATAAGTGACTATGCCATGGGGAAGAGGGAATGACCACACCGATGCACCAGCGGCCTGAACGACATCCGAGATGGAGTAGTCCATCTTAGTGTACAGTTTGCTAAATAGGTGCAATATCAAGAGCGGATCCGAGCTTTTAGACTGGCGACGTTACATTTCATCCTCATCAGGGGGCGGTACCATCGCTTCGATCCCGGGAATGAGAATGTGCCCGTTATGATCGACAAGTTTGCTCATAAGCCCAATGAGGTCTGTCATGGGCTCGTGGACCATGCGTCCAAACAGCCCAGAGTGGAGGTCTCGGCCAGGACCCGATACGTTGATGGCGAAGTAAGCAATGCCACGAAGACCGTAGGTCAATGCTGGCGTACGGGTGTTTAACCAATAATTGTCCGACTACAGAATGCCGTTAAACAGAATGTTTCAAGGAAAAAGAAATGGGGGCGCACGATGCAGACACAATCGACGCCATTGAACCATTCCCCGTCAGCAACTTCCTCCTCGATGAGTTTGTCCAGCCCTTCGCTCCCGCTCTCTTCCATCCCTTCAAAGCAGAACCAGAGGTTGACGGGGAGTTTGATGTTCTGCGCGTGATGCGCTTCGAGCACGTTGAGCCAACCCATAATCGGTCCCTTGTCATCCGTCGACCCACGTCCGTACAATTTTTCATCCTTTTCGACGAGCGCGAAGGGGTCCGTCTCCCATCCGTCAGACCGTAAAGCCTAAGCCGTACCAAGTGAATTTGGTGCATTGGCGAAGAATGGGAGCACACACGGGTTGTACGTCATAGTGGCCATAAATCAGCACTGTCTTCTTCTTGGGATCTTCACCCAGCTTCCCAAGGATAACAGGCGGTAATTCCAAGCGCTGTCCTTGCAACATTTGTTGTCCGAGGTCCTTGAGTACAGTTGCCACCCCGAGCGCTTTGAGCTGGCTTTCGAGCCAGTGACCCATAGCAATCGTCTCGCCACGGTACGCTGCATCGGCGCTGATACTGTCAATGTTGCACGGAGCGGTTTCAATCCTCAGGTCACCAATCGCAGATTGTGATCATGAGATGGAGTACCTCTTAATCTGTACGGCGTCGGCAAGACGACGAACAAAGTTTGCCTTGTGTGCGTTGATGTAGTTCAAGAAATCTGAACGGGCGGTCATGGTCACGTAGTATGAACTTGTGCACTGGACTGGATTTAGTGACCTCTGGTATAATAGTGACTTGTTGACTTGTCTTAAACAACTACCACGACCGTCCGGGGACGTTTTAAATAATTTTCAATCCCAACATCACAGTCTGATTCAAGTTAATCTCTATCAGCGGGCTTGTACAAGCACCTATCTGAACGTCTGCCATCCGCTATATTGCAATGGCGGCATGCTCTACATTTTCTACTCAAGTGTCTCGTCCAGGCTATTCGCCTCTACGTGGCGGAACCATCTCCCCATTAACCAAATGGCATGTCACCCGCAAACCTCACGGAAATGTTTCGTCCGACGCGGTGTTGTTCCTATCTCATCAGGTCCAATCACACAGGTTCCCTCGACCCTGGTTTCGATCATGATCAGCCGGTAAATATATCACAACCCGATTATGCTCTCGATGCATCATAAATTCGACATCTGTTCTGATATCCCGTGTACGCGCATCTCTTTAGTGTCCATCTGTGAAATACTTCCTTAGCGCAGAGTCATCTGCATGTCTTCTCTCCAACAGGCCGTCACAGGCATTTTGCAGAATAACTACGTATCTCGTATGTTCGTCGACCACTTCCGATCTACATCCACCTTACAGTTCTTCCAGTAGTCATCATTACCGTCGTTGGTTATGACTACAGTAAGCGATAAATGTTACCTCTTCTTGCTCGCCCCAGAACTTAAAATTTTATTAGTCCTCACATTTTCAGACGAGGTATACTCTACGCCCACACTGGCACATAGTGATTCACGGATTGTGATTTTTCAGATAGAGTATATTTGGGTCGCTGGATACTTTTCTTGTATCAAGGATACGTCCTGATGATGGTTGCAGAACAAGTCGTGGTCATGGATGTCAACATTATTTGTCGTCGTATGCATTCTCGCCTATTCATATCGTCGACCAAGATTGACATACTGTAAATTTTTGGTAGGTTCGTTACTGTGGTCTGTGTGCTGTCATGTATGTATGGCTTTCACAACGTATTAACGAGGCGCTGATTTGTGCATTAGACCTCATTCCGTCTGTGTGTACAGCCTTCAGGTTGTGAATTTGTCTTCTGACTCAACCTGGTCACAGTGAGCACTTCTCTTCTTCCCGGCCTCGCATCGGTAAATTTCCGCACATCTTGTACTAGAACCAAAATACTTAGAAATTTCCACCAATAGACGTATGTGTTCATCCTCATCTTCATTTTCGTCTGCACGTTCAACCGACGGATCACATCCGAATAGATGTGAGCGCATCCATCCGAGTTTCTGGTCTTCAAGCTAAGCATGGCTATTCTCTAGGCAAAACAGTCTACCTATTCAGTTCATGGAACTTCTGGATCTTCTTCTGTTCTGCAGATAGTAAGATCACCCATTTATTTCAAGCAAATAAGCCACATTCACAGATGCAGTGGCGATGATCTTCCGCTTGTGGGCATTATACAATCGATCGAGGCTCATCCTTGGGACATTGTTCACACTCTATGCCATGGAAGTAATCTCATTTTTCATATATTATGTTATTCAGAGTACTCGTTTTCGTCTCGGTTCTGTAGGTAAGTCGACAACGCCTTCGTATGACACACGAGTAACGGGATAATCATTCGCCTAGTGGACACCACTCAAGTCCTCCAGTTTTCCTTATGCGTGATAAACAATTTCACCTCCCTCATTTGGCCTGATACTTTGGACGCTTTCCAGATCACATTCGGCGCAGTAATGTGTCTTCTTACCGCTATTCAGTTCATGAGGGAGCTAGCTCGAATATACAAAGAGACAAAACATTTTCACTTCAACCGGTACATGAGACGCCTTGCGAGGGATGCTATGATCTACTTTTTTGCGTATGTCCATGTCCATTTTTCATTTCATCCCCGCCTTCTTACAGGGCTAATGGCACATTGTTATGGATAGCATTCTGCTAGTTGCACTTGTTAACGTGTTAGATAACGCAAGAAGCGTTCCAGCGGCCGGGTGGGAGCTCATACTGTCTAGGATGTTACAAGAGCTACCCTCATTCATACTCGTGCCTCGATTTATCCTGAGTTTACGGGCGCTCTACGCGCGCGAACTTGGGACTGAGATCGATTCGGCGTTTGGCTTCGGGTCAAAAACTCTGCGTGGTGCGGAGGCAAGCACAATCATGTTCGTGCCCGGTAGTTACATTGGAGAACATGAAGAATATAGCGATAGAATAGAGATGGAAGTGTGAGGAAGGGAAGCTCGCTGCGTAGTACTGAGTGAGGGTATGTCAAATGATCCTCCGATGGCAATTTTATTCACGCTCTCCGACGCTGAACAGGTTCAAGCATCTGTCATAATATGGCAATTAAATGTAATAATGACCCGTTGACAATGTACGGAGCGGTGCTAGATCTTAAAATCAGTCACAATAGAATCCGATCACCATTCTCACATCTTTGGGAGCGGGCAACAACAGCACAGGCTCGAGTGATCGGATGCAGATACAGAGTCACAATCGCTGCAGCACATGCACACGTTTACGTTTGTGGGATGACAGGTATCATCCAGCTTCGTGTGTGATGCAGATTGACGTAATATGCAGGCGGCTCCCTTATACCCCCCCACACCTCTTCAGAGACCTCCGTTCCCCACAAGGCATGACCCGTTGGATTGACAGTCCGGTCGCCAGAGTGGCCAGAATGGGTTGGGTTGTAAAGGAGTCGATACTTTGGGCCCTCGTTTGAGTAAATACAGCAAAAATATGTTCGTTGAGCATTCGAAAAGCGGATACGGTACGTGGTGAGTGTATACGGGTCCCTACCCGAGTTATTTGCTTTACTGTACTTCAGGTCGCAACCGCAACGTCGTCGTAAATTGACGAGTGATCCGAAGCGTTGATAAGACGCGTAGACTCCGTGATTCAAGATCTTGACAGAAACGCGAGCACCAATAATATTGTCCAGACCAGCCAGGAGAGATCCAGGAAAACCGGTGATAGACACAACAGACAACCCTTCACAGTGATATATCCATCCCTTCGCTCATATAGCCATTCATCACCGATGGAATAATATCCTCATCAATCATAATGTCCGCAACGAGCTCTGGCGGGAGCTGGGATAAAAACTCTCTATTAGCTATTCGAACATCATCCTAAATAAAGAACCATAAACTCATGAAAACACCAAACATGGGAAGGTCCCACCTTGATATCATCCATCCATGGCAACGATAGAGCTGGGTCCACATTCTCCATTGCTCGCGAGTAAAATAGCAAGTACGGTCCAGCACCGAGGTGGAGCCCCGTTTGGTCATTCAAAACATCATTCTCGGATGCCTGCAAAAGACATTCAGGTAAGCATTCCCATGCATGAGAGCTTCCATCACCTTTTCGATCTGCGAATCTGCGATTTTCCACCAACAAGCCTTGTCGTGTACATATGAATATAGGTGCTTCCTGCCATACAACCCGTCATGCACAAACACTACTCGCAAATCATACTGAAGTATAGATACGGTAAGCATGCATATGGGGAAAGAGATTAAACATGCCTTGAACCGTTTCAGCTCTTCGCAGTCGAGTAATGTCTCAGCCTGAACACGCAGTGTACCTATCTTCTCGTCGGTAGCTGTGGACATCATCGTCGTCACGAGCCCGGGAGCATAAAGGGGGACCCGAACCCTTGATTCCATCTTCTATGGAAGTTAAAATACTCTTCAGCTTTTGTGTCGTCGCCCGAATGGAAGCGCCACGCTCCGCATCATCCTTGGCATCGGCCACGTTTTCAAAGTAGAAGATGGCAGACCGTAGATCCTTCAGCGTATCCTTGCCCTATTTACCATATGAGCATCGGAATTAAACCCTATCCGTGGGACGACGGCTTACATCGAACCGGGTCAGTGTTTTTTTGTGCAACACGAGCCGTTGCACCTCTTCCAACATTTCCTGTCTTTGTCTACGTTTCGCCTGAGCTAGTTCCATGTTCTCCTTCAGAAATTGGTCCAGATATATCGACTTTGGGTACGCGAACGTTTTCCTGTTTATTCCGCCCCCTGCAGTGGTGATGCTCTGCGCTGAGGACGATCGAACAAGCTCGAAGGCAACCACCTCAGAAGGTTCGAATATAACACTTTGCTTGCCTGGCTCTGATTGAGGCTTTGATAACTGTGC
Organism: Xerocomus amazonicus; assembly: GCA_038089295.1. Lineage (NCBI taxonomy): Eukaryota > Fungi > Basidiomycota > Agaricomycetes > Boletales > Boletaceae > Xerocomus > Xerocomus amazonicus. Next base: position 24,370 of record JBBPKO010000097.1, read on the forward strand.
AGAAAGCTGCCCGATGAGATCGTTCAACTCTCCACCATTGACCTCGATCGGAACGATAGACGTCTCTTGTAGGACTTCCCCAGGTTCACTGATACCACTGCCGTATTGGAAGTGCAATAGCTGAGGCCTGGCATGCAAATATATGAGCTTCTCTAGGAGCACTGAAAGCGATGGGTTACTTGGGTAGAGGCTGTCTATCACGCACGAATTGATCGATGAACGCTTTCTCAAGGGTTGCCGATAACTTCGCGAAAAACCCTGAGCAACCCTGTTAGCCACCTCTCGTCACAGTGTAACGATATGCGCACTCCGAGAAAGTTCCCCCGGAGGTTGAGCAGGCTTATCCCAAGGCTCGATGCTGAACGCAGGCAATCGTTTATCCACGTTGAGATCACACAATCGGGCGAGGTCCATGTGCGTAAATATCTCGCTGAGGGCCCACATTGTGAAATCTGGACATTTGTTTATTGCATCCAGCATTTCGAAACCGCAGATTGGACGTGTACACATACCCGGGCCGTTTATAGGGGGGACCATCTCATCCTCGTTCGTTGGAATTGGGGGACGCCAACACGCCATACGCACTCTCACTTGGGGTATGTAGAACAAGCCCTGAAGAATGCTAGCAGCATACACCATTGTATGCATGGAAGGACGTAGTACAACAGGGCTAGCACATATTCAGCCGAGTAAACAAATGCGTAGCGTGAATAACACTCACCATCCGTCCCTCCGCAGCTGCTGCTCAACCGGAAATGGTCCGAGTGCATCTGAGTCCCCCATTGTCTCTAAGCTCGCCTCAATAGCCCGATTCAAGTTTTGCAAATAATTTGCATCGTTTGTCTCGTTTTGCTGAACGCATGTACGCAGATCGAATACGTCAGCGACATCTACACTTCCAGACAGACGAATGGAAACAAACTCACCTGCGACGGGATCATCGCCCAGTTTTGATCCGGTGGACGCTCGCTCGGTCCAAAAACAGGTCCGTCTGATTGCTGCTGCGATTGTAGCATCATGGTTGATGTCTGATCCTCCCTCCGCGATGGCGCGTACAACTGCGACAGGGGCTGAAACCCTGTTTGCGTCGTATACGATGGTGCATATACTTGCGACGACGAACCCAAGCTGCCAGCATGTAGCGTATTCATCGACTCTTGCATTGCCTGCTGTAGCTCTGGATCATCGTCGAGCGTCAGATCAATGACGGGGGTATTGGGTCGTACACTGAGCGCCGAAGGCAGGTCCGACAAGCCTAAGCGCGACTGCGGCGCCTGAGGTGCCAACACGCCCGCTTGTGTTGAGCCCGATCCCGTCCCGATCGACCAACTTGAACTCGACGCGCCAGACCCGGTCACTGCTGGCCACCCCTGGCTCTGGATTTGATGGTGACCCACACTCGCCGGTGTCTGCTGCGATCCAGGTCCAGACAATGACCCAGACCCCATCATCACCACCTCCTCGCCACGATCACCCTCGACGAGTGCACCAGCCGCCTTTTCGACGTTTCCGTCATACTTTCTCAAAATCCGTCGTATAACTTCGCGGCCGACCCCATCGCCCATGAGACTGGTCAACATATCCACCTGCTCCTCTTCCTTGATGTCGTCCGGTAGCATATGCATCTTTGGGTCTTTAGTGTTGGTCTGGCTGTGACGGTTTTGATTTTCGTCTCCGTGATTACGCCCGTGAGTCGGATATGTCGATGTAAGAGTGTTGTGTGAGACACTGCCGTTCACGTCGGCACTGTCGACTAAAACGGTCTCGCGCACAAAATCGTCCTCGGAATCAACGTCTGTGAACTTGAGTGAGTTGTCGCAGCTGTCGTCTTTGTCGTGGACAATCCAGCTGCGAATCCTACTCCGCCGCCGTCCAACAGACCCTTGCCCAAGTCGGCTAGGCGACGTCGACAGTGTATAAGGATGAAGATGAGATTCGACCTGCTGCGCCACAGACGACAACAAATCGCGTAGGACGCCCCCTCTGCTTGAACTACCCACTGCGGTGGTCGGGTGGTGCGCCATCGAGCGCTAGCTGCTGAGAACCGAGTATCACCCTCGAAGCTGCTAGCGTGCCTCGAGGCCTGCATTCCCCCTAATCACGATTGATTGAAACCGATCTCGGCTCACGACACAGCAAGAGTAATTCACTAGAATTAATGTGCTCTACTATCAGTCCGACTAAAAAAAAACCCATCGATCGGCTCATATCAGGCCAATCATAGAATCCAGGGCGTGTAGGGATATTATGTTTGGTAACACACGTAGAAAAAAAAAAAGCACGCAGAGACGGGAGAAAAACAGTAGCACACGACAATAACACAAAAAGCGAGAGCGAGAGCGAGATACAGTGTCCACGGTAAGTAGTAGCGGCGGTGCTACGAGGGCGGCGCCGGATTATCTGTCAACGCAAATATGAGCCTTCACATCCACCGTATCCAATTCCATCACATACCATAAATACTCCCATATTGTTCATTCAAATACATACCATCTTGCCCTTGCGTACTCGCCCCTGAAGGCTGCCCATATGTCATCCCCATCTGCGGGAACGACGTATAATCATTCCAATACTGAGGGTACCGTCCCCCACTTGTCGTTTCATATCCACCGTGGCCATTTCCACCCATGGGATGCCCATTCAGTCGAGACTGTCCGTGATGATGGGACGGAGCCAAAACGTTTGGTGGTCGTCGCTCATCGATCAAACCTGTGCTGTACATCTGGGGCAAAACGGAGGTGGACAAAGTCCCCGGAAATGGGACATACGAACCCCCGTCTGGTGGTGAAGACCAGGAGTAGTACGACGGCGGCTGAGGCGTGGATAATGACGTCGTTGCTGGAAATGCTCCCTGTTGTGGTCCCGTCCCCTGTGACATCTGGAATTGTGTCGAACGCCAGGTTTCGGAGTACGAGTGCGACGGGGTGATAGAACATCTGCCAGGAGAAGGTGCATGCATTTGAGCGCGCTCGTGAGCATCTTCCAAGTCCACTGCATGCTCCGCGGCCCGTTTCTGTCGCTCTTGGCCATTTTGGTTCGCAGTAAGATGGATCTGCTTGGATGCATTTTTGTTCAGCGGATCACTTCCACGCAGAAGTTCGTGAGCGCGAGCTGCCGAGGGCCAAACAACTTCCATATCTTGCAAAGCATCCATGCACTTGGTCAATCCCATTTGAGCTTGAGGATCATTGGGGTAGATAGACACTTGCGCCGGTCGCATGAGACATGATTCGACATATGGATGATATACTCACGACTGGTGACATGCATAATAGCAGCAGTAAACACATAAAAACAAAGAAATACAGGGGCCCGTTGCAGGCAATATTTTTCGCGATAAAAGGATACTATCCGAGCCGATTGAGTACCTCTTGACCTCCACACAATAGGGACTGACCTATGGATGCAATATGATTTGCCGCGCCAATGCAAAGCTCATAATTCTTTTTGCTCGTAGCACGAACATCAACATCGTCCCCGCTCTCCGATTTACTTGAGTGATGTTTGGACACATGTTCTATGGGAAAATCAAACAGTTGCTCACCTTTTGTTGAGCAATTGTATCTGCCGAATGCTAGAACGCTTACAGTGAACCTTCGAAACAATGAGAAATATGCAGGATGGCTTACAAAGGACGGTGTAACAGCAACGTTGTGCACCAGTACTGCATGTGCAACGTCAATACGTGCGGCGGCAGTGTCCTCCTGCCGTCTACCACGTTCATGCTCTCCGTCGAATCATAGCGTAAATCAAATCGCAAGTGTTCCGGGAGATCGATGTACCACTTGTCCAGCAATCCTTCAATATGGACGGATTCCGCATGTCGTGAGGAGGTAGTGCGGATCGAGTAAATGGACTGGACGATCTTGGACAGTATCGTCGCTGTATGTCATGTTTCAAAACAAGCACAAATGATTTTAAGTGTAAAACTCACAGAGCGTTGCAGATGCAGTGAAACATGACAAAATGTTACCGGGAATGGGCGGCGTCGCTTCAATTCCGGGGCGATATCCGTGCCCTTTGGTGTGCGGAGGCAAGGATCGGTGTGGTACCCAAATCTCCTGTTCGTCAGACTACCAACAAAGTGAGACCCCATCCTGATCGATGAGACAGAACCTACCTCCTCAATATCAGGGAGCTGCGTGTCGTAGTCCCTTTCGAAAATAGCCAAAGGCCGTCCGATATATGTGCTTACATAGCCATCCAAAACAACACATCCCCACCAAATCCGCCTTCGTTCCTGCAACTGGCGTGGTCCAAACAATTGCCCCATACCCACGCGAGCCCAACCATCAGCAGCCCTATGCATGCCTAAATCTTGAGCCATCCGTACAGCCATCCCAGTATATGCCCATGCTTGAGCCATGGCACCAATACCAATTTCCCGAAAACCGAGCAGTAGCAAAGACTGTACGGTGGAAGGAAGGGACGAAGCGTACGTATCATCAAGTAGATTTTTGGCCAACAAAAGAAAGTTGTCACCCGCCGTCCACATCGGGGTGGGTTCAGAGGTGTGTGGAGACGTCGGGGTCGAACATTGAGAGGGAGGTGGTGAGGATAATGGTGAATAACGAGCAGCTATGGCAAACATGGAAAATAATAATAGATGGGAAATATGGTGTTGTTTTCCCGGGCCAGGTGAGTTACTTTTTCTGGCCGGCGCCTGATCAGAGGAGGGTGAAGGTGTGTCCACTGGCGGGTTCTGCATGCTAAAAAAAACAGTTGAACAAAGTGCCTGATATGGTAGTATCAGGCCATACCTTCGGTAGCTTTCCCAGAATGCACCTTTGTGCAGTATAGGGAATGCACAATGGACATATGTAAAGTATAGCTCTAACAAATGTTCCTGCATCGCTAGATCTGGCAGCATCGATGTAAGGTCGCTGTCCAGAGCAGCCGACGTGAGCGGAAGATGTCTAGTGCGAGTATCCGCCGAAATCTTGTTTGAAGAAGTGTTGGAGAATGAACCGAAATCCGCGGACGCTTGCACGTTCCCTTCCGGGGGGGGAAGTGGAGGCCAAACCCTCGCCTTGGGAAAACGCCTGATGAGGCAATGATGTCAACAACGAGCCGATAGCGTCACGGGGGTCCACTTACCAAATGCCGCCCTCGTTCCTCGCTTCTGCTTTTGCATTGATGCCCAAGAGGTACAAGCCACTCGCTTTTCCATGATAACGAACTTGTTCATCCTCATTCAAGCTCAATTGCCCGACAGCATCCAAGACATCATCCTCGCTGTCGGAATCGGTGCTTGCGCCCAAGTAACCAGAGGCATAACCGCTGCTCGACGGGTGACTGGGATTTGTACGGGGTGAATATCCAGGGCTTGCACTGTTATTACGCGGCAAAGATACTCCCCTGGGGGAGGAGATACAACCATCACCCTCATCATCATCATCAATACGTCGTCGCTGTCGCCGAACGTGATCCGCATCAGAGGGAAGTGAGAGGTGGATGGATGGGCGTGGAGGGCGAGGATCAGTTAGAGAAATTGCGCTGGAGCTGACAGTGGGAGAAGAGATCAAGGGACGGATTGATCGCAAGTGTGTTTTCGATTGAAGGGAGGAAGCAAGGAGAGACGCCACACGGTCCTGCCAGTCATTTGAGGGACTAGAACGAGCTGAGTTTCTGGGGGTAGACCTGCGTGTGATGGAAAAGCTTACTGCATCGAATGGAGATCGATCCCGGTGGCTGCACTTTCATGTGCTTGGGTATGAGGGCGTGTTTTGACGCTGCCACTTTTGCGTCCTTTGACACCATACGGTGATGAGTCGACACGATTCAGAATTTCTCTCGCTAGCGTGTCCTAGTGTGAGAAGTTGGGGAGATGTAGATGACTGATGGGGGAGTGAATTACCACAGCATACCTTTCTCAATGTCGTCAGTAGGCCATGCAGAGTGTCTTCCCTTCCTGGCGTTTGAGGGTCTATTTTCCCATCGGGGATGTCTGACTCCTCGGGTCTTTCGGCCTCTACTGCCAAGAGAATGCCGAGGAGCGCCTCTGTTTGATGGAGGCGGGCCTCAATTGCGTCAATGTAACCCTTGGGCGGGCCACGTTTCCGGGAAGGGCCAAGAAAGGTGCATGCTGTGAGTGGGGTCAAGCCACCGCCGAACGTACCCAGGGATTACGTGAGGTGATAAGCCAAATGGAGAGAACGCGGATTACAATGGAGAGCGGGAGAGGTCAGTATGCGATTAAGAGGACGAGGGCCACGAGGGTCGGTTCCGACGGTATCGGTGAGGAATAACGACAAGGGACGGAGGAGATGAGTGACTCACGTGTGCCTAGCATGATGCAACTCTTGCAAGCATCACTATCCACTGCACGCTCACACTTGCACTTGCTTTTCCTGCACTGGTCGCACGCTGGGCGGGTATCAGTGGTGGGGTAGCACGGAAGGAGTGGGAGGTACCTTTGCTGCTCCTGCGACGGACGATGCGCTCGGACTGGGCGGTGTGTGAGGCCGGGCTAGAGGCGGGAGGGAGGTCTGTGAGCTCGTCGCCGTCGTCGTACTCGTCGTGGAACGGGATGTGGTTGAGGTCGATTGCGGGTCGCTTGAGGGACCACGGGTCGGACATTCCGAAGCGGAAAAGGGTGCGGTTGTGTGTAGTGCCGAGGGATGCGGGGTGGAGCGGGTAGGAGAACGAGAAAGTGTGGGTGGGAGAGTCGACGATGTGTGGAGAGGAGGACGGCTCAGACTTTACGGAGGGTGTGGTTGATGTAGAAGAGTGAGCAAAGATGTCTGCGAATGGGAGACGATCAGCATACGGATCAAAGGTCATTTGGGAGGGGGGAGAATGATAGCGGACATGTCCTCCTCCTCCTCGTAAAAGTATCTTTTTCTCCTTCTACCCCTTTGCGCACTGCAGCATTTCGCTTACCTCACGCTCTATACAGTAATACCTCCGTAAACACGCCATTCGCCGGCTCGGGGCAGCCAAGCTTAGCACAGGGACGAGTCTTGCACCTTTGCTCGCGTTTCCATCTTCCCAGCTATGCCTTCTCCCTCCGTTCTCCACATTTCTCACAAGGGCCCCAGCCGATCCGTTCGAGCGCTCATCGTCGCCCTGTCGTATTTGGAACAATGGCCTCTGCCACGCTACCATTCCCCCCGTTCCGCCGCGGGTCTAGTTACGCAAATCCTATCCCTCGATCCGCACATCGTGTCCCTCATCTCGGCCTGTCCACCTTCCGAGATCGCTCACTCTTCCAACGGCTCCGCTATCACACCCTGCCCTATCCCTGCCATCTCATCAACTTAAAAATTCAATAGCTCGTCGCGATATCCGCACACGTGTCGATCGAATCACCCCGAGCCACATCAAACCGTTCCCTTTTTCAGCAATTCGCCATCCGCGCTCCTTCTGAGCATCTAGCTCATCCATTCGTGCGACCCTGGTCCTGGCCCACAGGGAAAGGCAAGCTGCGCTCCTCCATCTCTCGGTGTTGTCAATCAGACCTTCTCTCTAGAACTGTCCCAAATATGGTGTCGCCCGTTTGGGTTCGTGAACCGATGTTCCGTGGCCTCTTGCTCCTCCATGGCAACATCACTCTCCCTACCCCGGCTTTAGCCGCTGTGGGTGCATTGTATAGTTAACAACATCATGCCTTTCGCACCCGACCTTGACCAACACGTAAACCGGGTCCCATCTTCGTCACTTCGAGTTGTCACCTCGTTGGCACCCTCATGCACTACGTCCTTTGCTTTGCGTCCGTTTTACGTGATTACACGCTCCCCTAGCATTGCCGATCACATAGTCTTCTGGATCCACTTCCCCCTAACTTCGGAGAATGCAGGCCCCTGACTTCATAACACTCGGCGAGAACAACCCATGTCCGAGTCCTTCCGCCCCCGCGTCCACGTCTTACTCTGCAATATCGCCTTTAGTTCGTCCTCGAGCGGAGTCAAACTATCTCATATCGGCAGTAGCTATTTGCAATTTGAAAACCGCCCTCTCCGGATAGACCCGATCTAGTTTGTTGCCACAGACAAAACCGGCTCGAGACGGATCGCTGTCGGCCCCGCTGTACCAACCCAACCTTTCCACTATCTCATGACTTGAACGTTACGGCTCAGCGCTGTGACATATGTTCAATCTGTCCGTCATCTCTGGACATTTCAACTAGAAGTTACTCCTGAACCCTTTAAATAACCCTGCGGCGTTGCTACCATATCGGCTCATTCCAATGCTATACCGCAGCAACGAGGCTGAACTACTACATTGTCCGAGTCGCGGACTGCGCCGACGTCGGATCGGTTTTTTCTCGTCCGGAACATCTTTCCTGTGTCTCCCGCTATACTGCGCGGATAATCGGGCTTGGCCTCCCCCCATTTTCACGGAACCACGCCCTAGATCATTGACGCTGTGTGGACCCGCGTTGGAATGCGCCGGGGGCAAGCTGACCCCGGAAGTTAGGTCGACGGCAACAGTTTCCGAAAGCAGGCACGCGGAATCTATCTCCACCGACCCTCTTACCAGTATCCATGGCGGGTGCGTTCATCGGAGTGCAGGGTTCTCGGCGGATGACTATCGTCCAAGATCTAGACGTGACGCATCCACATACTGAATAGTCATCACATGTATGAGCGAAAGTGACTGGGATGCCGTGATGACCAAAGAAAGCTCTTAGATACCAGGGTCCAAGCCACTCAGCCCAATCACTTTTGACCCTACGTTGATTTGTATGTATACGCTAACATCCACGCTGAAGACCCTGCAAGTCTGTTTGGACCACCTCGGCCATGTGCCCACTGACGAAGAAAGCTAGCCCGGGGTGTCTAACCTTAGTTTCTGGTGTTCGGTCTTGGGGGTCCCATCCCTGCTTAAAACACCCGAATAATATCCCGCGAGAATCGCGAATCGCTCCTCCGGTATGGTGTATCTACCATAGTTTCGCTACAGGGTCTTGAGACATTATGGGGTGTGTTTTCCGATGTACGTAGTGCAACGACACACACATCGAGGCCTGGACCTTGGCAAGACATATGCCGCAATCTATTCTTTCTTTCTTTACATCTCCCCGTTGACGTCGACCGCCATGACCAACCCTGCCTTGGATGACGAAACCGGTCTAGGATGGGCCCGGACGCCACGGATTTCGTTCTTGCGGCTTGATTCCCTGTCATAATCAAAGCAACGAGCGGACGTGATCCGCGGAATCCTTCTATCATTACTAGTAATTCGTTGCATCCATCTGTGGTGTTCTCATCTCATTCTTTTGTTCTCTCAGGAGTGTATCATCACCTTTATACCGAGGATTTCGATCGACTTGCATGATCGATCGCTCTCGTCTAGATAGAGGATTCGGCCGGTATAGCATGGCCAGGGTCTCACAGGGTGGAGCAAACGGCCTGTAATCCCCGCGTGTGAGCTTCTAACAGCTCCGAAACGTGGTTGTGCAAGTAGCACGTGCAAGGATGCATCCAACAACGGCTTATTAAACGCATCACTTGCGCTCCCCCTTTTTTTCTGAGAACGACCAACAAGAGACAACTGCGTCCGCCTAGCATCAAGTTTCGTCGTCAAAGACATGTGGATGCGTGTGTACACACGGATGGCATAGATGAATGATATCATATCACATCTGTGAGTCAGAACAAATAAGGTTTGGATTTGGACCTTTGAATGCAGGTGGCCTGCCGGCATGCTTTAAGTTGCCGCGCTAGTTCCTTATTACCTTTTTCAAGCATCCCTATGTCACCGAATCACCGAAGGTCAATGTGTTCTGATGCATGTGGCTCCATGAATCTGATATGTCGCACCTCGGATCTTCTTATTTTATATGTCTGTGCGCAACCAAACGTTTCAGGCGACAGCAACGCAACCGCAATACATTCTTTTATTTCGAAGGTTGTGTGCGGTTCTTCGGAGCTTACCGAAGCAAGTGTGTGCATTATATGTGATCCTGGTTCCAAACGTATTCGTTCGGATGCTTTGAATGGTTTATCTGTGCAATCATACTGACGTGTCTGTAATGCTTACCGCCATCATTCAATTCAGTTCAATTCTATAAATGTCTATCGTTGCGGGGGACTGTCTCGCCCACCAATGCAAACCAAGTTGGTGCAGGTCGTCCCACACACCGGCCCGTACGTGAGGCCCTGGCAATGTAACTTTTTGAATACTAGCTCGAGAGAAGAGTTACGTTGGTTTGGAGAGTGGCAGATTAAACATTCGGGGAAAAAGTTGCCCCTACATTGAAACATGAAACTTGAAGAGGGGGACCTGCAGGATGCAAGAAAATTACATACGAATGAAAAAAAGGAAGCGACTCGTGGATAGCGATCCCCATGCGGCTGAGCGGCTTTGGAGTGGATGAGGAGTCGACCTTGAATTGAATAGAATGATTGCGACCAGCCTTACGACACCCAGATACGTTGCAATTTCAAAGGACTAAGCGGGGTGCTGAGGCCTCACCGCGAAGAGGCATGCAGCATGCCTTGCCAGCGATACACTTGACCGTGACAGTCGTCTCATACGGCAGCTAGCAACTGCACCAAGAACTCGACACGACACTTGTTTGCTTCCCCTTTGGGGAAGCTGTTTGTACCACTGCGAACATTATGACCGATAACCAAATTAACCAGACCCAAGGACGTTCCACGGTTTGCCATCAAGAAAAGCTTTGTCGAGCACCAATTGATGGCTCCGACTTGAACCGTCTCTCTTCTAGCGAATCAACTTTCTAGTATGCCTGCTAGTTTCCCAGTGCGTTAGCCACAGTTTCCTGACGCATCATGCCAAGTGTCCCAACGAGCTTGAACCGGGTATACGTATTTTGATGCCGCGCACTGAATTGGTCTGTAGAATACGGGTGCACACTTGCCGATAGTTTACATGGTCAATCGACGCCAGAGCTGGGGCCGAAAATTTGACTAGCCCAAGAATCACTGGTCCATGCGCGTTGGCACGAGTCCGAGTTGTCGGACTCATTTTTAAGTTCTGCCAAGCCTTGGTGATGTGTATCTTGTGACTGCTTGTGAATACATGATCTTCTAACGGGATAGATATGCCGATGTGACTTGTCAGCACAAGGCACTCGGCGCTACTAAGCTGCAGCGCCCCATTAGTTTGATGGTTTCAGTATATTGGGAAGTGATGAAAATATCAAAGGACGATGATCGCGAGTTCCACGGCGATGGCACGACACGAATGCTGCGCCGCAGTTCCAGTAATCGTCGCAGAGCTATAATCACATGGTTATGTGCGATGATTGCATTGCCCATAGTGGAGCTATAGCCCTTCTGCGATCTACGTTCACATAGCCTCGTTTGCAGTGTCCTGCCCCGCCCCGCGAGGAAGATAAAATCTACAAAATGTTCACCTACGAGGTTTGTTCAAACCGTTGTACGACTGGTGGTTGGCAATGTCCCCCGCGTTAGAAGGAGTTGCCGCTCACGGTGGCTCAACAAGTTAGACTCGCGACTAGTAAGCCTCGGGTTTTTCAAGAGCCGCCGCACCAAAAAGGTTGGGATATGATCGGCAGGCAAGACTGTACAAGATAAGGACCAATCCCACTACTCCAGGTACAGTCGTGTCGTTATTGGTCATGAACGCGCTGTTGCTCCTGTCGTCATTGTCGCCGAGACACCTTGCCCGTCGTCACCTCTGCAATCCTCGTCCGCGTCCTCTTCGTTGCAGTGCCATGGGCTTGTCAGAACAATGCTATCGTCGACTACATCGTACCGACACCGTGCGGCATCATGGCCATCGGGGGTGTCCGTAAGCACTCGAATACTGCCTGGATGGTGCAATGTGAGCTTGTGGAAAGGGTGACCCAAGTACTGCGAGCGCCATTCGGACCAAGTGCTTTTCCATCATCATTCAGACTTGCCACAACTTTGAGTAGTACGCTTTCGGACAAAAACGAGTGTACTGCACCATCGTGCCAACTTCATCAAAAAGTTTATGGGATGGGTAGAGATGATAGATGCACCTCAAGCCACCAGTCATGTTTCTGCCAGAGATATAATATAGTCAGCGTTGGAATACTTGCACTCACCTGATAAATTTGGTAGTCACTAATATTTCCTTTTTAGGTTGTGTTATCAAATCTATTTAGGTCAGTTTGGGTTAGAGTTGCTATCGTATCGCCTTCGCAACCGCAGTCCTTGCTTGCATGTTTTTCAGTACACTTGTAGTCACTGTACTGTACATTGAAGGCCTCGAGTGGACAACCAATAGACGCCCAATGACAGAAAAAATCACGCAGAATATCACACCGTAGGATTCGCAGGAGGTGTTTTAATGTCATGAGACAACAATATTCGAGGATGTAGATCTTACTGCTTGTCTGATTGACGCTGTTCGCTTATCCTATTCTCACAACAGTTCGCTTGCGATGTGGGGACAAGGCATCACCATTCTTGACATGTACCTGTTACAACCTGCGGAGAGCTACGCGAGACAAGTGCTTGATTAGGTCAGGCGAGAATCATGCAAATCATGAGTGCATGGCGAGTCGGGCCGATATGTATCGCAATCAATCCGTCAAGTCAAGTTGGACGAGCGTCCTGAAAATGGTCGCATGATGCTAGGTCGTTCAACAAAGCCAGCACCAGCAATACGATCGCAGGCGCAGTCGGGTAGTATGTGGGTGGCGATGTAAGGGCCTTGAAAAGCTTGGCCGTGGCCATACTTACCTATGATACCAAGCCGTTACCAATGTGCCATGAGGGTTGGCTTTTATAAGCATGTTTCGGAACGTGGCACACGTTTAGCAGGTGGGTCAACCGAGTTGCGTTTGAGTGGGGTCTTTGAACAAAAGAGTGACGGTAAAAAAACTCAGGGGTGGGCGCGAGAATGAGTCCCAGGACATGGCTCAAGCATTCATTCCATGTGCAGATAACACCAAAGCTTGTAAAATTGCTGGTCATGCGAAATTGCAACCCAATAGTGGCGTGTCGCTAGGCGATGTATTTGCAGAAAAGAAAACTACATCAAGGTACGGAAATTGCGGTGAGGAGGCCTATGCCTCCCCGCTAGTTGGACTCATCATAACGCCCGTCCGGAAGAGACCGATATTGGCTGGTGACGAATCTGTCGGGATTGTTGGACCGTGGAATGAAGAGATTGATAGCGACGTCATCTTCATTGTCTGTCAACGGGGGATGGGAATTTAATTTCTCAGGGTAATGATCGGATCCTGTTCTAGTGATGGGCGTACAGAGAACTCGAATGCAAGGTTCAGTCAAGTTATGCTTCCCCACGAGTCACTGTAAGTGCTGTTGACTGGAAGAAAGAAAAGCGTGGAACGTTCCCGTCAGTGCAATAACTAACGTGGGGTGGGCATCCACAAAATTGTGGGCACCTGCGGTGAGCAACCTACAACAGTGACTGTATTACCGCGTGCGCGAGAGAAGAGGGGGAGACAAGCAGCTGAGACTGAACTGTAAGGGTTTGACAACAGATTTCGCGCCCTGTCACTGTCAAGTAAAGTCCGTGTAGCGGTCGGAGGGAACGAGCGTGAGAAGCGGCGCCTTTGTAGCCCCGCTCCACACACTGTCTTGTCTTCATCCAAGGCTTGTTTTTTTCGCCCTTGCTCGTTGGGGGCTTCGGTGGACGTGACGATCGCGACGACGACAATTGTTAAATATTCATGGCGATGGCCACTCCGAGAATGTCGCTCGACCCGCCGCTCGACCTTTCCCCGTTAGTGAACCCACATGTCCTTCCTAACCCTCATATTCCACCCCCAGATCTCATCCCCGCCGTTCACTCCCAAACTCGCCGCGTGTCCTCAGAATCACAGACCCCTGGGCGTGCTTCGCCCTCACCAAAGATATCACGGCGCACGCCAGTACCCTTCCTTCTCGAAGCGTTTCCTGCACCGCCCAGCCACATTCCTGCGGTACCAACCAGTCTTTCACCGAGTACTATTTTGAGCCCGTCTCTTTTGGGGTCTGCATCGAGTTGGTCGCCCTCTGCATCTACTGGTTCTGCGGTGTCCACAAGCCCTGCTTCGAGCACTATTGGACCGTCGCCATGTTCACCCAACTCGGTTGCTGCCACCTTGCCACACAGCAATCCGCCCCCATCGTCGCCCCCTAGTGGGCCTCTCCCACCAGTTCCTGGACCCTCTTCTGTCACGCCCGATCTTTTTGCGACACATCGCGCATTGCAAACAACTGTTCGCTCTGCATCTCCCGCACTCTCAATAACTGAGCCTCGTCGGTCGCTGTCTCGTACTGAACAACGGCCGCGGCCATCTATCGAGGGTAATGATTCAGTGTCCAGGAGACGCAGACAGGGTTCACTGTCTTCACTCAGAAATCCCATATATCCAATGGGTGAACAGACCGAAACGATAGCGGAGGAACCTGTGGATGTAGCTTCCCCTCCCTTCTCTCTGCCTTTGGCTGCACCACATTCGCCTCCACTGTTTGGTTCGATTGCCGCGAGGAGAAGTCACGATCAGTCACGGGGTGAGAGTCCTGACATTCTACGCTCCTACATCTCCCGCACAGCTGCTACCAGCCTTCATCCAGACGATAAACCATGCGCTGAGGACTCAATAGCAAGGGTCGACATCAGTGACCTAAATGCGCTCAAATCGGATAACGAGGGTGATGGCGATGAAGAGGCTTCTCATCCATTTCCGCGTTGTCCGCCTCATCCCCGTTCGCAATCACAAAGTCCATCCGATTCCTTATCTTCTGCGCCTTCCTATGTCCATTCTTCACAAAAACCGAGTATTTCCTCTGTTTGCTCCGTCCACGTGTCTTCTACTTCCGAGGATATGGCCTCGAGGGGCGGTGCCCTGTCTCCGGAAATCAGACAAATGATATCAACCACACCGCGTCCGAGAAAGCGGTCGACGCCTTCTCGATCACGTGAGCCGAGTTCCAGGAAACGAACCGACAATTCGAAGAGTCGAAAGGAGGTCGGTGTGCCACCGGTGCCGACTAACTCTCACATAGTCAAGGTGGTCAGTCAACTAAGTGGGGATGGTGAAGCCGTCCGCTTAAGAGACGATGGAAACGAGTCGGACTCGAGTCTAGATCTGCACACTCCACTCCCGTGAGTTTTAATGCTTTCTCCTAATGTTTGCGCCGAACTCGAATGTATTGCAGGCAACTGATGCTGCGCCATGGGATGCTGTCTCCCAACTCAAAGTTGCTGCCTCAACCGGAGGAGGATCGAACGCGACTCAGTATCATGTCGTCGACGTCTTATCTATCGAATGCTTCGAATATTTCTTTGAAGTCGATGGCGAGCACCTGTTCGAAACATCCCAAGGATGCTCGTGATACACCACAAAGGAGGGTCAGGCACCGTGACGGCAGATTGCTCAAGGGTGGTATCGGGCTGACGACTGGACTTGGGTGGAGTGATAGGTAGGTGATTTGTCGTGTTTTCTTTCTCGGATTCCCTAGCCACGATCTTGACGATGTCCGGTCCCTGTGGGGAGACTTTGTTTGATAGTTGGATGGGTAGGAATGAATAGGGGGTGAGCGTGGATGGGGGGGGGGACCTTTATGTTCGAGTGGATAGAATATCCGCCGAATGTGGGCATCGCGATGTGTGTAGTCAGAGGGTTTCCGTGGAGAGGAGAGGGGGCAATGTCCCGTTCCGTCGCTTCGCTTATCTTGCTTTTTCCCTTGCTGATCTATTCTGTAGCGAAGACGAAGACGCGCCGTCCGCACTTACTCGACGCGTGTCTACCCTTGTCCTCGCCCACCGCGCCTCGTCTTCGTCTGTTGGGTCCTGTCGTACCTCCCGCTCACAATCTAATTCTCCCCACCCTCTTGCAAGGTCCATTTCTCATAATGTTCTTCGCGAGGCCGACGAGTACGAAAATGACGTCAATGAATTTGGTCACTCCAGCCGTTCCAGCCTGGCAACGAGGAGCCTCCCATCCAGGAGTAAGCCCGTCAGTCGTGTTGGCAGCGCTCGCAGTATCGGTTCGTCCCTTGGACGGTACAGCACCTACTCCACCTCCTCAGCTGGTACGCGCACGAGGACTGCATCAGTCTCGGAGTCAAGTATATGCTCTGCCTCTATCGCTTCCAAGGCAGACAATGCCGATGGTCACATCGGGCTCATGCCAGGCATCCGTGAGCACGATGATGGTGTAACGCCAACGCGTGCTGCGTTTGCTCGCTCCAGTCTTAGTAGCCTCAATGGAGCAGATGTTCCGCACACCCCAAGCAGCACAGCCTCCTCAGCCAGCCTTCCCTTTCCAGCGACACCCGAAAGCAGCGAGGAAATCCCACAGTCACATCCAGCTTATGACAAGATGCTCCCGCCTCTCCCTCCCAGCGCTAGGAGTAAATACTCTTCCCTTGGCCTCCGTTCGCAATCTAGTGGATTGCAGCGTCCACGCGTCCCTTCTAATGCGTCTTCTTTGTCAAGCAATTCGGTCCTTGGGCCACCTTCCGCCAATATCAAGTCCAACACTGCCTCCACATCATCTACCCCGAGGCAGTCCATCGCAGAGCGGCCGACAAAAATAGGCATTCCGGCTGCTTCGCCACGTCCATCCCTCAACGGTACGCCTCGGCCATCTTTAACCATCCCCAAGTCAACTTTCTCTCCTCAACCCTTGACATCGGGACTTCCTCGGCCGACAACCCCATCGCTGTCGCCCTCTGTAAATGGCAGCCAGGGATACGCACCGCGCCCCCTCAGGCTTGTGAGCCGTAATTCTCCACTCACCTCCCCTACTTTACCCGGTAGTGCACCTGCTTCCCCGAATCAGGTGGACCTGAGTCAGCCTCCCAGCAAGGCTCTCCAACCCGGCGAGCAACTCCCGCGTCCCGGTCAGATATTGACGTACAATCGGAATGTGCATGACCAGCTCAAACTGCGTGCACTTTCTCTGAATACTGGGCCTGATCGTGCGCCGGGATCAGTTGTATCACCAGGAAGTATACAGACGTTATCTATCACGTCACCAGCAGTTGCTTCCGGCCAGAATTCGGGCATGCCGTCACCTGTAACTACTCGCTCGCAGTCACCTTTACCAAGTCCAAGTCCAAGCGGAGAAGGTTTTCGTCCAAAGCCTAGGACTGGGACGGGTATGATGTATCGAAATAACCTGAGTGTGGGTTCCGCTTCCAGTAGGATTCGGGTCTCGTCGACGATCTCGCGATAGGATGATGGGGTTTGCAGGTCAGGATATAGGAGAGAGTGACGAGAAACGCGGGTTCTCTTACCCTGCGCAGTTGGTGGTTATCATTCTGAAAATCGTGGGTAAGGTCCCTGTACCAAATGGGGTGCTTGGTTACGGTGTTATAGAGGTGTTTTATGATGGATTCTTTCTCTCCTTTTCTTCTTTCGTGATCATGATCAATATTGGCGATGTGTGCGACATGGAGATTTTCGAAGCATGCGAGTTCCTGCATGAAGAAGCTATGCTTGGTGCGAATCATTTTGGATTTGGTCCTTGCACTCCGCTAATTGACCTTGTTTGAAGTCACTTCCTATGGTCGTCTGAAAGCCTGGTGAGCACTGGTCATGTTACTGTCTCGGTATCTGCGCTCTCGTCCACGGAAGAATGCGAGGACTCTGGCGTTTGAAACCCAATAACCAAATGAATGTACATCAATGCATCATGGTTTATTCAATCTTGGATGTACCTCGTGACGAAAGCGCTACCATCAAACAGAATGATCCAGCCTGGCATGCCTTCTTCACTGCCAATCTCAGCTGCGCTCACACATTCATCTCGCGTCCAAGTCCCCCCCCCCCCCCCGAAAAAGCATGATATATTTCGCAATTTGCACAAATACCCGTCTCAGTTTCATCTCGCTTGATTCTCTGTTGGTGTATGGTTCCCTTGGCGACCCGCTCATCCTCCTCACGCTCATTTCATCTTCGATTTACTTTATCCCGAACTACATAACGCACGTATAAATACGTTCGATTTTCATTCATAGAAATCTTCTTTGTTGGATTCTATGTACCAGCACAACATATATATAAAATAATTTTCAGAGCCTCCATACATGTCTTGTCCCTTGTTGCAGCTGTCGAATTGATGCGGCTTTTGTTGTGGTTTGTTTGCTCGATTGCTATTGCGAGGTTTAAGTCAAACCCATGACCATGGCTTTATTATGGGAGGCAAGTGTGTTCCAAGACAGCCCTTCTATGAGAGTTTGGTCCGAGAGACTAGCAAGATATTGCGATCAGGTCTGGATGTGTGCCAGGCAGGATCTCAGTCCCTGGATAACAACCGTCTCCGGTGCTCAGAATAGTGCCTAGATCGGTTCTCATCCTCTCGGGAAAGGAGGCTCGCCTTTGCCGCAACAACGCAGTACATTCTTCTTGAACAAATATCAACTTTTCTCCAAGCTTATCGTCTCACTAAGTTGCGGATGCCCCGATCACCCTTTTCATCGTGCTTTGACAATGTGGACCTTGTTCGTCGCTCTCCGTAGGGGAAGGTGATCTGAAATCAAGTCTACCCTTCACAGGTCTCCTCTGAGAAATATCTGATGGCGTGAAGCTAATGGTCTTGAGCATACTATTTGATTGTGAGTTGTACCCTTTTCCTTTCCACTTGCAAGAACGCTGATTGACTAAGACGTTTGACCGTCTTGCGGTCGATTGGATCGGCTATGGTGTCGTTGCTCAATGGGGTTTGCAAGAGCCCCGTACCCTGCTTGAGCCCAACCAGAAGATGCAGCAGACTTCTTGCCATTCTCGGTCTCAGGAAACTGATGGAAGAAGCCCGAGAATAGTTCCATCGTGCTGCCTTCTACTAGACCGAACTGTAGCTAACCATCAAGTTCTAGCGTAACAGTGGTAGCCCGTACAATGCCGCATGCAGTAACACTGCCTGTCTAGTGACCAAGCTGACAGCGTCTTGACCCAACCGTATCAACCAAGCGTAGCGTGTCTTTCGTGCGTTCCTGAGCCAAAAGCGTATGCAGTGCTGCCAAGCTCTCTGGCGTCGCCCGACGTCCTGGTGCCACCGTGGATGCCTCCCGAAGTTCAAGACAACCAGTTTAATATTTTTGTGCGTGCCACCTCGACTGTGTATGGGCTTCATTAGACGGTTGGCAGTAGCCGACGTCTGCATAGACAAACCAGAATTTTTGCAAGGACGATGAGAAACGATGTATCAAGTCACAATACTCTCCAGCAGTATCTTGAATCATGGTCTGCTCGTAATCGGAAGGACCATTAGTTCTCAGACTGGAGCTACCGATGGCATGGTTGTCTAACGGGTGTGGCGCGGCGCACTAGAGCACCTGTCAATGCGTCTAAGTGGAGATCCCGGCCCAGTAGACCTTTCTGTTTGCAACCGCTAGATCCGTGCCCGCGTGTATTCCAGACAACCCTGACGAGTCGTATTGGTGTATTCCCTCGGGGCATCTGGAGATGTTCCGTTGTGGGACCCAATTGCTACTTGATTCAGAAGATCCGGACGGGGAGGGAGGACGGCGGCCGCGTAGATAACGATTCTCTGCCATTAAGACAACACCAGAGAGCCTGTCAATTGAAAATACATCTGCGTAATATAGAGCGAGTGGTGAGCACTTGAGTTTCAGAGATGAATGGGATGATTTACTCATCAAGATGACTAGCGACTACTCGCCACCCAGATTGAGTGACCAAAAGCTTAGGTTTGGATCCCACACGGCCCAAACGCTCATCGACATCAATCATTGATCCTTCAGCAATCCGCGACACTATGCCGAGAGCGAGTTACCACATTACCGAACACGTCAATTCTCGCATCCATCTATTGCAGCTGATGTCTCAGGTCTCCGGCATTTCCTGAGCCTCGAACCAAACCCCAAATTGTATTGTGAGCCCTGAATCTGGATTTATCCCGACAACTTTCGACTAGGCTTTAGCGTCTGACGATGGGTTACCAGCGAAAACCGTTGTCTCTTGAGATGCTAGATATGATTATGAAAGTGTTGGATAGCCCTGTGAAAGGGGTGAACCCAGCTTCCTGGAACAGGGTGGTTGTTACTTACAGGGGTCGATGTGTCCAACACAAGGGCAGTGTGTTGCGGCATATTATAATAGATGTTTGAGTTGTGATCCACCAACCTGTCTTTGACGCCCATTTATCAATAATACATACTCATGTAGTAGACTTTACGGTTCCTTGCAAAGACATGGACAGGCATTCGAGACTGGTACCCGGAGTTCGGTTCATATCTTGGGTTGAAACGGCCATCCGGCCATGCTCTATCAATGTGATGCCGCCGCACTTCGTCATGTTCACTTCGGAATGAGTAGGTGGCCTTCATTCATGCAACTTGACTTCTGACTTTCAGCTTAACGGACGTAGGACACCGTAGCTGATCTTCAACTGTGCAACTTGGGAGCATGTCTCCAAACCGTTCCATGCTACAGGTAAAGACCAGGCAAGAACGGTAGTGCAGACCCACGTACTGCCTATCGTGTCAATGATCGTTGAAGTTCAACATTGGTTTGATCTGGACGTCGTCTCCCGTTCGCAAGCTTTCGCGAAGGTCACCTCAACCCGTGTGGATATTTATCGGATCGGATAATTATACAGCTTCTTCTTTTGCTTGCCGAATCAGACCACCGAAGTTTGCTATGTACTGAGATCAATGGCGACAGTCCGAGGTCAAGTTGTTGAAGTTCTCAAATGTGTGCATTATCGCGTGTATGTGTGGGACTAGAGTCTTGCGTCATGGACTCAAGTTAAAACAAGGAATAGAATTACTCTTCAGTGTCTTCAACGACAACGTTTGCTTAATGTACCCTAGTTCCTAGGTTTGTATCTTTTCGGCCAGCTTCTGATCCCGGAGTTTTCGGGCAAGGTAGGCACGCCCTGCCCGACTCGTGCTCTCCCTTCCAAGGATCCCAGAGATCCAGGCGCCTGTTTCCGCGAGGAGGGGAAGAGACACTGAGCCAACGTCCCATTTCGCATCCCGAATAGATGTCGATACGGCCAAAGGTGCTGAGAAATGAAGTAGAAAATCAGCGTAGAGAGATAGAGGAAAGACATAGCCTGACTCGAATGTGGTTCTCCAATGTCACCGTAGAATGACTCGCCGGTGAGAGCATATACGACGTCTTCGGTAGCAACGTTTCCGGTGGCCCCGGGAGAATAAGGGCACCCACCGAGTCCACCGACGGAAGTGTCGAAAGAACGCAAACCTACATCAAGCGCAGTAAATATGTTTGCAAGCGCCGTCCCATTCGTGTCATGGAACTACCCGAAAAAAAAAGTGAACCAGATCAGACATCATCAATACGTTCAGAACATATCAAAGGCACGATCACTTACATGCCCTGCAAGTTTACTTGGATCTGTTTCCTTGCAGACTTCCTCCAGTAGTGCACGTATGCTCGATGGCGTGCCCGCGCCCGTGGTGTCCCCCAAGCTCACCTCATAACAACCCAACTGAAGCAGCTCTCTGGAGACATCTCGGACATTGCGAGGGTCCACACGCCCGGAGTAGGGGCACGTAACAACAACAGAAACATAACCGCGCACCCGAAGTCCCTTATCGCGGGCCGCACGGGCTACAGGCTCAAGGCGGGCCAGAGATTCGGATACTGTCACGTTTGTATTAGCTCGCGCGAATGCATCTGTCGCTGCAGTAAATATTGCCACTTCAGTGACCGGGGGCGGCTTCGCGACGGAGTCAGACGAGAGAATGCGAAAGACTTCATCAAGTCCCCTGAGGTTTGGAACGAGGACAGAAAAATTACTATTTGGAATTGGGTCGATTAGAGAGAGGACCTCTGCTGTTCCTGCCATCTGTCGTTATGATTGTTGGACAAACCAAGATGCCGCAAGGGTAAGGGTGACGGACCTGGGGTACCCATTTCGGGCTAACAAAACTGCCCGCTTCTATGTTCCGCAACCCAGCCTGGCCGAGCCGGTTGATTAGTTCTGCTTTAATGGGGGGAGGAATCGGGCGATGTTCGTTCTGGAGACCATCACGCGGACCAACTTCGACGATACGCACAAAGTCGGGTTTGACAGAGTAATGCCGCCGACAGTAGAGACGTGCAAAGGATCCCAAGCTGGCAGAGCCCCGCAGCCAACCCACAGAGCAGGGTCTGATTGAGCGGGATGGAAACATTTGCAGAATTTGAGTTCGAGCGCTTAGGCCTGGTAACTTGACGAATGACCATGTTCCTTCCACGCTCCACAAGGGTACTGGCTTGAACGGTCAAGAGTACGCCTCGACGACGAGGATTGCAATACGAACAAAGTTACATACAAAACCCACTCGTACATACTCACAAGCCTATTCATCTCTCTCCAAGAACCCAGTTCCGCTAGCTCTCAGCTTACCCATAAAGCTATCATACCATCTCGCGATGATGCCCATCGGCACCATGCTTTCTGGCCCCATACCACCCGAGGGCACGAACCCAGAAACGTAATTCAACAAATGTCGCGCGATTCTCTCCGCCAGTGCGCTGAGATCAGGTTGTTTTGTCATCATCGTGGGGTTTGTGCTTAGCGTCGAGTTGATGGTCGTCGTGGGGAGCGCTGCCATTTGCGCTGCGACAGCTTCAAGAGGCTCGATCGCGAGTCCGAGGATCGCAGTGACCTCGCCAGTCGTAGAAGGCGCGGCGGAAGTGAAAGCAGATGGTGTGCTCATGCCAGAGGATGGATTCGACAACGAAGAAAACGTGGGACGCAGGCGAAATATCGCAGATGGTTTTTCGTTGGAAAGCCTGTAAATTGGAAAACAAGAGTCAATGTTCTATCTAGTATAGAACCCGGGGAGGCAGGACGCACATGCCTAGTACTTGAGACCCTTTTCCTGGCCAAAAGAAGTGCACCGTTGCTCCATAGCCTTCAGGGAATGGGACTATCCGGGCGTTAACTACAGTGTTGGATAAACGGCCAAGCAAAAGGGCTCACCTGTTCCCAGTAGAAACACACAGACGTGGTTGACCTTCTCAGCTGCAAGGATCTCGAACAATGCATGTGTTTCATCCACCTGCTGCAAGTTAGTTTGCAAAAGTCTGCCAGCTACGCAGCATCCAAACATGGTAGCCGATATAGGACGTCCAACACAAAGACGTCCAAGTGGGTAGAGTCACGGGTTGGGCCAAATCGTAAGACGGTTGTAGTTGCAATGTCTAAGTGAAGATGGTCGTTAGAGGATAGCTTGAACGTCATATGTATGTGGAAAGACAATGATGGCGTGGTGCATACCACGCTTTGGTTCCATTGTCCGTACCATAATGGACACGAATACACAACTGAACTTGCCGATCAAACTATCAGGAGTCGCACCACCTCTATCACAATGACATCGGGAAAAAAGAGTTAGGAACAGCATGTGTGTGGTATCTGCAAGGTCCGAGCCCTCCATCCTAACATCGTCCGCCTACTCTGGCTTCTGGGACGTACTGACCTTCCCTGCCTCTACGTCTTCTAGTGGTACCCTTTCGTATTTGTTACTGTCTGACTTGGGGGCCTGTGATTCGAGGTGCTTCAACCAGGTGTACCAGATGGATCCTGCCAGAATAATCGCAATCGAAGATGCGCGCCCACTGTATTTAACCAGGTTAGATGAACTCATTGATACATTCATGAAAACTTGCAAAGAGATCACATCGCCAAATAGCCACATGGCCAATACCGATGAAGCGACACCACGAACGGCGGAGGAAATCATATGTGTTATTGGAGACGTCACTTTGATGGAAAGTAAACTGGCGAGGCTCATCATGAACCCGAGAACTCCCTGAGACGTCCGTTCCTTGTCAACTAGCGATTCACGTATTCATCAGGTACCTACCGTGATCGCAGATCCCCAGATAAATGTGTGCAGTTCCGAAAGCTCTCCAGGAGCGGAAAAGATCTCATTTGACCCAAAGAGAAGGCGTGTGATAGCGGGCACCTCGCCCGCAAGAACGATAACGGGGATCATGACTACTGCACTCAACAAGTTAGTGTACCAGGATAGGTGCATAGCACTGCCTTTAACTACATCAAGACTCTTTTTGATCACAACCGAGTGCACAGCAGTTATTGCGGAACTGGAAACGCCAAATCCAATGCCAAGCAATGCAATTGGGATAGCATCCAGGAAGATACCGACAAAGAAGCCAAGGGTGACCACTGAGCATGAGAGAAGGATGCGGAAGGAAGGGCGTGTGTGCAAGAAGATGAACGAGGTCGTCACTGTGAATGGAAGCAACAGCCCGCGAGCAACCTGATAGAACGAGGCGTCGACATATTTGAGAGTGAAGTTACTAAAACTAATGAGGGGTGAGTATCTACGAGCCCGGTTAACAAGACAAGAAACCTACCTCAACCCGATGACATTCAACACGATCATAGGTGTAAGCCCTTTAATGAGTTGCAAATCGACGAACAGAGGGACTTGGACAAGCTTTGCGGCATGAGAGAAGAGGAAAAGAACGACAGCGATCAAAAGCTGCGTGAACAAGAAAAAGAGCGGAGCTGATGTGGACTGAAGGACCCATTTATTCCTAGACTACTTCAGCCTAAATTAGCTTGAGTGCAGAAAATTAAACTCACGCCATGACCATCTATGAGACCGTAAGTTTGAGAGGCAATGGACGAAAAGAATATCACATACTGCCAATGCTGCCACAAGATAGAACAGGACTGTCCCCGTCTGAGGTTTCTTTAGTTCTCGAGATGCATCATGCATCCTGCACACATACCACAAGGAGGTGATTATTTTGTTGCTGCCCGCGGGCGCCATTTTGTGAAGACATCATACGGAGCTGCTGCACACAAAGATGCTAAAGATGACTCGCAGAGTTATTGAGTCAGTCTAGTTTCGTTTCGAGGTCGTAGTTTGTCGGAAAGCGCAGCAAAACACGTATCGCCCAGCCCAGCTTGGAGAAGTTTGCTCACGTGAGTGCCCCTCACCGTCGTCGCGCACGCGTCTCCGGTCGCGTTTCTTATTCTTTACCTTACCGTTGTTAATCCGTTGGGTTCAGTCATTTCGCGATGTCGGATGATGGTAGAGGTTCTGTGCATCCACAACCTACCATTCGGAACATGGGCAAGTACTTCATCTTACTTTCTCTAGCCCCGAGCCTCAATCATTTGGTATGTATAAGAACCAGACAATACAGTAAAAATACTGCTCGCGACAGATAACCACATTGGTTTCCTCGAGCGGGATCCAATTCGTGGCCAAGATTCCATCAACACGTTCAAGGAGGTCCTGCAGTTGGCAGTCAAACATGACGTGAGTCAAGCGTTGCTGCGGGGCTGTTTTTTTCCCAGTCCACTACGCTCGCAGAGCCACCCGTATCAGCATTGATGTCCATTAGTGCCCATTACTCACGGTACTGGATTAGGTTGATTTTATTCTCCTTGCTGGTGACTTGTTTCACGAGAACAGACCATCCAGAGACTGCCTTTATCAGGTAATTGCTCTCCTACGGGAGTACACGCTAAACGACAGGCCAGTCCAACTCGAGCTCCTGAGTGATCCAAATGAAGGTAAAGCAGAAGGTTACAAGTGTGTCGCATAAGTGGTCCTTGTATTTCTACCCCCTAACGCATACTTAGTTTCCCGGCGGTAAACTACGAGGATCCCAATCTGAATATCGGTATTCCCGTGTTCTCGATACACGGCAACCATGATGATCCACAAGGTGCCGGACCGGTAAGCAATGCTTTGTGCTTGCCTTGTGCCGTTGACAACTTTTTCCAGGAGGGTGCACTATGTGCTCTTGATGTCCTTTCTGTGTCCGGTCTTTTGAACTATATGGGGAAATACGACCTGCCCGTCTCTAATGCTGACGCCCAGCAAACCGGCATCGCAATTAGACCGATTCTTCTCCGTAAGGGCGACACACTCCTCGGCTTATATGGCGTGGGCAACGTCAAAGATCAACGGATGCATTTCGAGTTGCGGAGCAACCGCGTTCGCATGTACATGCCCAGAAACAAGAATGAATGGTTCAATATATTGCTCCTTCACCAGAATCGGTACGACAAACGTTAACACTGTTACAAGATCTTCTCATCAACCTTATGTTTTTCCATGGTAGTGTACGACATGGACCTCAGGAATCAGTCCCTGAAGGCATGTTTGATGACAGCGTGAATCTCGTTGTCTGGGGCCACGAGCATGATTGTCGCATCGTGCCGGAGCCGGTAGCCGGAAAAAAATATTCTATCACGCAACCCGGGTCCTCGATTGCGACCTCTCTCGCCGACGGCGAATCAATTGAAAAGTGAGCTTAATATCCTAACGTCTCATCTTCGGGCTGCGCACCATCTCTTGCAGATGTGTTGGGTTGTTGGAAATACAAGGAAAAGAGTTCCAGTTGAAACCTATACCATTGCGGACAGTTCGGCCGTTTGTGCTGGAAGACCTTGTCCTCGGTGAGGCTTCCGAAGAGGAAGGCTTTGATATGAATGATCAAATCGTCGTATCCAAATTTTTGAAATCTCGAGTGAACCAGCTGTGTCCTTCAGGAATGACCGCTTTGACTAAGAATCATAATAACAGGTTAATGCGTTGATTGAACAGGCTAACCGACTATGGGACGATCGGAACAAGAGGGCCGTCGAGGATGGAGAAGAGGAACTACCTCGTATGTTGCCGCTCGTTCGGTTAAAAGTGGCTTCAAGTGCTCTTCTATGGATGCTTTGTCTGATGCATGTCCGTTCCAGGTGGACACAACGGGCGTCAGTGAAATGTCCAACCCCATTCGCTTCGGCCAAGAGTTCCAGGGGCGTATCGCAAACCCACGCGACGTACTCGTCTTCCATCGAGCCAAGAAGACGACACGGTCCACCAAAGTCACGATTGAGCAACCCGAGCTCAGCATTGATGACCCGGAACTATCGATTTCCGAGAAACTCTCGAAAGTGCGGGTACATACCCTCGTCAAGGAATACTTGGCAGCACAGGAATTACAGCTGCTTGGAGAGGCTGGTATGTCTGATGCGATACAAATGTTCGTCGAAAAGGACGATTCGCATGCGATATCAAGGTAGGTTTTACTTGTTTGTTCTAGATTGCTTATGGACCAGAGTAGCCATGTATCGACCACACTGAAAGCACTTGTGAAAGGCGTGCAAGCCAACGGGGAGCTAGACGAGGCCGAACTAGATGATGCGGTCTGCCATTGGTTTATTGTTCAACGAACGTCGTCACTCAGAGCTTTACAGGTAAACAAGGTCAGGCATCAGCATGAAGAAGACTATGCAGAACAAGCTAAGACCGAGAGGACCGCAAGATCCAAGGTTTGCGTAGAATGCCCTTGACGTACCCTTCTAGTTGTCATAATATTGTCTATTCGTCAGGGTAAAGGCAAGGCACGGCCCGGGAACGAAGATGACAACGCCTCTGCTGATTCGATGGTGATGGACATTGACGCGGCTGGATCGGATTTTGAAGCACAGTCGGACGAAATGCCACCTCGCGCAAAGAAAGCCACGAGCTCGAAGAAGACGACGGCCGCTACTAAAGCACCCGCAAGGAAGGCTCCTACGAAGGGAAAGGGAAAGAAGGCTGTTGTGAGCGAATCAGAAGAAATTATAGAACTCGATGACGAGGAAGAGGAAGAGGAAGAGCCCACGCCAGCCCCGACAAAAAGAACGAGCAGGGCTGCGGTACTGAGGTGATCCACGTTGCTGTGCATTGGACAACCCTGAATGATATTCATGGCGCCTCTGTTCTTAGCCAATCTACGTCTAAGAAGGTACCTGCGAGGAAGACGACAACCTCGAGGACGAAGGCTTCATCCCAACAAACCCTGTCTTTTGCACCCTCTGGGCGGAGCTCGACTAGGGCAGCTGCGACGCGGGCCAGAGGAAAGATGGCAATCACGGTGCGTGACCGGCTTTAGTCCCGTTGAAGAATAACGGTTTGACTATTTACTGTTGTAACGCAGATAGACAGTGATGATTAAATACACATTTGTGCATACCATCTGGTATTGCCGTACCAAGTTTTGTTTCACTTTCAAGTGTAAAATGAGTTTTATGCAACATGCACGTTTTATGGGTTATTCAACGTTCAGCCCAAGTGAGAAATGACCAATGGCGCAGCCATGGGAATATAGCGAATGGATGCTGGTGCATGTCCATGAGCAAATGGCACAAATAGTAGATGACCACGTACTCGAATCACCTTAGATACCGCTTGACAATTAATACACTTTTGCATGGATATCGGTAGTATCTCCATCCGGCATGAATCCATCCACTCATCCAGATGAAACTATCCATTTCGAGCCTTATCCACTAGCATACTTCCCAGTAGATTAGCATTTCTATGACAATGCACGGTTGTTGCCCTGTACCCACATTTCTATTCATCGTGCCTTCCTTCTACCTGATGCTACCCAGCTGCATTGCGACCTGCTCTTGCTACTCCTTGCTACTTCCCACTACCCCATGCTACCCCATGCTACCCTCTGCTATCCCACCACTCTCACTACTCCCTGCTACGCGCACCTACCACTGTCAACAGAACTTGTCGACGATCAGAATAGCGTCCCTTTAGCGAGTGTTGCAATTGTCTCGGGCAAAAAATTCACCCAGATCTTCTCAGTAATCTGTAGGGTTTGAATTTGTAAGTGTAAATAGCAGTGGGATCTGTATCAGAAACATACCAGTGTCGTGCACCCCTCGTCATATTTCTAGTAGAAAGTGACCTTTGTTGGATTCTTGTCCGGAGCTATCTGGTCCATCAAGATCAATTTCAACGTTCAGCGGCGGCACCGTTCTCGATCCTTTCAGAACCTTAGGCGCGGAGTGTTATACGTGGTTCGAGCAATCGAAGATCCACAAGTTCATCGTAGATTTGCTCCGCTCCATCCCGAAACAGTAGGCTTGGGGCTTGGAAACATGTCATTTGCCATTACCCCCCGGGAACTCTCCCGACGTCGTGACAAGACGGATCTCAGGACCACAGGCCACCTCGCCTTTGTGTCACGCACACCAGTTCGCGTCTTCGGAAGTCGACCGCACAAGAAGTGAATAAGC
This sequence comes from Xerocomus amazonicus, assembly GCA_038089295.1. NCBI lineage: Eukaryota > Fungi > Basidiomycota > Agaricomycetes > Boletales > Boletaceae > Xerocomus > Xerocomus amazonicus. Next base: position 53,270 of record JBBPKO010000097.1, read on the forward strand.
CTGGTACGGGCCAAGGGGATCATCCGTCATCGTGCGCGTTCGCTGCAGGGAAAGCGAGTACGCAAAGATGCATGAGCATGTGCGATTACTCGGCATCGCGGGTTGAATACGATAGGATTAGGAGGACGTGGCGTCGGAAGGGAGCTTGACATGTTTTTCGCAACAGGGCAAACCCAATAGGAGTGAACCGGCAGTCATCGGGATCAGATTCAGACGAGACTGAGCCGTGCCGATTACGAGCGATGTCGCGATGCGAAACTGCAGACGGAAGTCGATACTAGATGCACGCGATCAATCACAGCAGTGGATAATAAAGACGAGCAGCCCACCTCAGGCCATTGTGGGAAGAAATTATAAAAAGACGAGGAGCATTTAACTTTGGTCAGAGCGGTTGCACGGGCTGAGGCACGTCCGGTCGCCGACTCTAGCACCCACAGTACCTGACGAAAGCTTCCACGACAAGAGGAATTAGCGCGTTGACGGGGAGGAGGTGGCAGACAGCGGACACCACACTGATCGCATCTGAGTCGCGTTCGTTCTTCCGGACAACTGACAGTTACGTTCATCAGTCCCTCCGGGGTTCGGCGTCAGATCCAAGGGTGCGCTCTATCAACGCACCCAGTCGCGCGCGCTAGTCACCCAGGCTTTCCCTACATACCGATCACGGGCATGGGTGCGTCATTATACTCACACTCGCCTTGCTCGTTGTATCTACTGGCCTCCGGGTTTCCTCGCCCTCTTCGTCTTCACCCAAGACCCGTTCGTGTGCAATGGGCGCGACAACCCACTTGCATTTGTGTTTGCACCTGAGCACTTTCCCCTCCCCCACCCATTCTCGCACTTGTCCGTCCGTCTACCAGAGGTGTTATCCGCACCCGCACAGGATTACCATGTACTTGGGCTACGTATCGTTAATCTACAACCCAAGGGGTTTCTCCGCCCGTCGCATGGCTCAGGGGTACAAGAAACTGAATTTCGTTACCTCGGGTCTGGCTGGGTGACAGCACTTACTTGAGCATGCACGATGGACAGGCTACGTTTATTCTTGAGGACAACTACCATCTGTCCGTGTGTTGCTAAACTTGTCTAAATCCAGTCATTTTTTGCATCCTGAACCAAGACATGGTAAATGTTGGGCTTCACCTTCTCGGGACCCAAGCTCCGGTTCAGTAGGCACAAGAGCTGGACAATACAACTGTGACCGATACCCGCGTGGACTACCCTGAGCGAGACCCCGCTTCAAGAAGGAAGTCCCGGATTTGGGTTTCAATCATTCAGAGTTGAGTCCAGTTTCGCCGTCATGTACCTATCTTTCTCGTCCCTCATTTATGCATGTCAACTTCGGTACCTGTTAGCATGAACCATCGATAGGGCTGGCCTAGGTTGACTTCATCCTCTTGGCCAGCGATTTGCCCCATGAGAAGGATCCTGAGGGGTCTATCCTCATGAGGTAATCTACGACCGCACACGATGAATTGACCGACAGGCTGGTTCAACTCGGTTGTGAATACTGAAAAAATAGAAGGCTACATGTATGCAGTATGCTGCATAAGTTGTCTTTACTTCTTCGCTTGATGTTGTTATCCCAGTGATGAATCATGAGCATCCTGATCAGAACGTCCATACAATCCGCATGGTGCTGTGCCAATAAGTATCGCTTCACGTTTCACGCCATATTTTCTCTGGCAGGGGGCACTATGATCTATGCGCTCTGGACGATCCATGTTGTGTTGGCTATATGGGATACCTGCCTCCGACACCGGCGCACAGCCAGCCTTCCACCTAGACTGGCTCTCCTCGGTAAACATAACACTCTTCTTGGCTCACGCGATATGACGATATCTAGGACCAATGCATGCATATGCGTGCAAACCCGACGGTTCGACATGTTGTTCCTTCTCCAAAAACTGGTATGACTGTGTTAGCTTTGTTGTACATAATTTCTCATCAACATTATTGTTCCTCATGATACTGTCATGTGTGACACGGATCCCAGGAATCAGTCCAGTCCGTTGACAGTGTGGATTTCATTGACTGGGCCGCAAGACTAGGAAGAACTGAGGAAAGAATTCCGATTGATTCCTGCAACATTATGAATAGTTCAGCCGTTTGTGCTAGCAGGTTTTATGATCAGAAGTCTCCAAAGAGGAGTGCCCTGATATGAATAACCAACTTATGCAGGAGGTTTGAACCAAAGCCGTATCCTCGTCTTTTACCACGCCAAGAAAGGAAAATGCAAACCACTAAGCCAATAATGTGATCTGTCCTTTGTATATTGTCCAGTGAACCAAGCTCGACGGGTGAATAAGGGCAGGGGCCAACACGAACAAGACTTTGTAGGACAAGCCAGGACAGGGATGGCCACAAGATCCAAGGCTCGCGTGGATTTCTTCTGACGTGTCTCCTGGCACTGATAATATTGTCTATTCGTCGGTAGAGGTAAACCACGACCCGCAGAGGAGGATGAGGGCACCTCCACTGATTGAATGATGACGGAAGTTGATGCGACAGGGTCGGATGGAGTGCAACCTCGCACAAAGAAACTCACGAATTCGAAGAACGCCACTGAAATCACTTGCAAAGAAGGCGCTGGCAAATGAAAAGGAGAAGAAAGCTGGTGCGAGCGAATCGGAACAAGTTTTAGATCTTGATAACGGGGAAATCTTGATAACGGGGAAGAGGACGAGCGCACTCCAGTCTCGACAAAAAAGACAGCCCGGGCAGCTTGGCAGTATTGAGGCAATCCATATTAATCGTTGTTTGGGCGTTCTTCGCTGATTTCTGCTCTTAATCAATTAACTTCCAAGAAGAAGACATCGGTGAAGACGACAAACTTTAGGACGAAAGCTTCATCCCAGCATGACCCTGCTGGGTGGTGCTGGACTTAGAGCGGTGGCGGCACGGTGGAGGCAGGTTGGAAAACCTGGATGCGTGAGCCCCGTTCGGGAGTAATGGCATGCCCCGTGGCGCAGATGGACAGTAGTATCTTTCATAGATGGTGTTTTCCCCCAACCAGTGTAATGTAATCAAAGAGGTAAGCTCCATACGGGGGTTTCACTCATCCTGCCGATGTTGTGCTTGGTTAGGTCCAATGAGTTGAGACAACAGTATGTTTATTATTTTGATCGAAAGCACGAGAACCGGGTACAAGCGACACAGAAACCTGTCCAAGTCCAGGAATGACTACACTCTTTTTGGTGGTGCTGTCGCTGCAAGTGAGGCGACATCTACTCCCCTCAATCCTGAACTTGTCGCTGCAAGTCGTTCGATTGTTCTTCGGATCAAGAACCCACTGTATGCTTTCATTACCTTTGTGGTCTTCGAAACCTGGCACATGTGTCTTGTTATTCAGGACAACAAAATCAAACAGGAACATTCTCAATCCCATTGCTAAGTTGGCTATAACACCAATCACGAGCGCCCGAAAACCCATCTGGCATCTGCCTTCAAACAAAACTGCACAGTAAGTGCCTTACCAACCTCGATGGCAAACCTGGCTTCCTCACCCTTGTGCTTGTGACTGCCAGGACACTCCGTGCACACCGGTGGCTTAGGTAGGTCAATCCCAATGGACCAAAGGATGAATCCGACGCGTACCTTCTGAGACAAAGGCGGTTGCGCATTAGTCGTATTTTTTGTTGCTACATCACGCTACTGCCTCGCCTACAGAAAGACAAGGATGAAGCAGCAAAGCTGGTATACGCGTATCTGGCACTCACTCTGTTTGAATTCTAACTATTGAGAGGGCTCAGCGGACATTGTCGGGAAGATTGCAGTCTTGAACATGCACTATGACGACGAGCAGCGGTAGCACGCGGTCGCATAGGACTGCATAGATACGCTATGCATTGTGGTCATAGATTGCATATGTATTCCGGGGCGAACTTGTTGGGCTATCGGAAGCTATGTGAACAGCATATGGCATATCCACATCTACTCATACAAAAAATACCAATGGAGACACCCATTTCTTGTGTATTCCTATGGCCTGTGTTTACATACGATGACATCCAGCCCTCATCTTTAGCAAATCGGTATACACCGACTTATCATGTCCCCACTCCGACTTCCGATTTTCTAGCGAATACGCGAAGTGAGTCGAGTCGACCTGAACACGGTTTGTGTATGTTGTTTGTTGAGCTGCCGCACGAAATTATTGTCGTGGTTCTCCAGACGGTTCTTGATGAGGCCGCCATCCCAAGCGATGTCCTCTGCGCGTGTCGACTCTTCCGTGACATCGGGACAGACTACCTATACACTCATCTCAAGTTCATCTCCGTGTCTCAGCTACACCGATTTGTACTCTCAGAAGCACCTCGTCTACCGATCGCACCGCGGTCCTTGATGGTCGACCTTACGGGAAAAGCACCGCGTGATGTCTTCCGCGACCTCCGTGACGCTCTAACGAAATGTCACCATCTCGCTAGCGTCGCAGAGGCATCAGCAAGCGATGCGCGCGATGTGCGCCTGAAACATCTCCGACTACAAATGCACTCATATTCGAGTGACTTTGAGGCCGATATCGTTGAACAAGCACTCCAAGCGGTCAAGTAAGTGTTCAAGCCCAACTTTGTGGTCCGCACCAACTCTTTCTCACTCGTTGCACCCCCACAGTCCAGACACGTTCACATGGACAGGTCCCGACCCTGACCACCACTTCTCCATAGCTGTGAGTATACGGTTCCCCGCCCCGTGTACGTCATATAGATGACTTTTGGCCAAATAATAATCGCGACGAATAAATAAATAAATAAAAAAGATCGTGTCCCCGGTAGCCTCATGCCTCTTCAAGCAATTTTCCGGATGGCACAACATCAGGGATATAAGGGTGACAAGTATCAGTTTTGCGACAAAAACCAATCCAGAGAATCCACCAGCTCCTTTGATGGAAGATATTCCCAGTCTGCGTACCCTTTACATTGGCCAAGCTACGTTTTTGAATGCCCAAGCTGTTGCCGGACTGTTTTGTCAAGGTAAAATGGCACAACTCCAGACGGTGAGATTAGTGGACGCCTATTCAGAGAGCATCTGGGGACCACGTCTGCGAAGATCGGACATAGAAAGGGCTGCCACGTTACTGTCTCGCGCAGACAAACAGACTGCGGTGGTTGCACGGATCCAAAGGGTCGTGACGTGCGAGAAGGAAACGGAGAGGATAATAGGCGGAGATCGGGTGGAAGGCACTCACGTCTTGATTTGAGAAAGCTGCTCTAGGTAGAGTATTACATGAATGAGTCCAAACTTTCACAGTTCGACTTCCCGAATGCCGTCCCTGTCGACCACTTTGACTTTATACTTTTCCGGTCTGACTACTAATCGCTTGGAGACTTCATTTATGCAACGCCTGAGCGTAGCCAGTCCCTCCTCGAGAGTTGCTTCCGGATTGTGGTATCTGAAGAAGGCATCAGCATGGTGTGATTAGGTGATACGGATAGCGGAAAAAACTCGCCTGTCAAGCAAACTCAGCGCAAAGTAACTCCCGTATCCATGGGCTGCAAAGGGTGCTTCCACTACTGTTCCCAGGTAGTCTATCCAGTAAAGAGTCGGCTTATGGTCTGCTAGATCATATCCACCAACAAGCAAGTTGACCGAGTATGGATTTCTGGATCGAAGGGACTCTGCAAGCGAACGACGGATCCACGAAGCGGCAGCAGATGGACGGAGCGGATAGAGATTACGGATTTGATACAAGCGGATGTTACGCTCGACATACTCTGCAAACTGAATGGTATCTCCTGAAAAGAAGTTCGATCACACGAACGCGATGGTGAAAATATCAGACTGACCAGGTTCGCCAGAGTATGCCATGAGGAGATGGGAGCTGAGTTCTTTGATTTTATCCAGGTCGTCCTTCATTATGACGATGGATCTGGCGGCAGTCGTATCGGCTGCAACGATCACATAGTCCTTTCCAGTTAATGCAAAGGAGGTTTCCATGTCACAGTGGTTTCAATAGCAAGTACGCGTCGGACGGGACGCGCGTCGAGGTCAACTGGTTATTATTTAATTATTTAAGTTAATTATTGATAATTGAACTATTTCCATACTCATACTCGGACACGTCAGAGCAGGTCGCCGTGTGATCTGCGAGATAACATGAGAGATGCTATTCTTGCTGACTTGCTGCCGTTTGATACTGAAGTTAGTGCTGCCAACATGCCAACAGCTAACGCAAATTAAACCTCATAATCATGAAGCTCCTAGACAAATGTCGCTCATTTCCCTCGCAACTACTATGTCTGGTAAGTTCCTGAGGGTGCGATCTTGGGACCGGTCTTTCCAGGGTCAAACAGTGTGAGATTAACCCATGGGACCTTGTGTTTGCCGTTTAGCCTGGTTCTTGAGGGTATCTGGTTGAGAACGTCGATGGAAAATGCCGACCCAGGCTACACGCTTTCGTCGTGCAGTAGATTCATCTCGCGCTTTTGAATAATTGTCAATTCAGGACGTGAGCACGCACGGATTCTGGGACTTGGCGATGGCTATAGAAGAGGTGTTTCCGACTGCTGCTGCCAATCCACAGAGGTAATCGATGATCCCTCTAGTGGACACCGGTCGTTGGGAACCGCCGTATATCGGGAATTACGTGTACTCTTTTAACTAACCTTCCCTCGTCCACTTGCTCCGCCAGATTTTCATGAGCTGCACACCTAGCTACCTCTTTTTTTTTCACGAAAAAGCCCCCTTGGGAACATTCAATCGGCAAATCTCTCCCTTCGCCCATAATGTCTACAGATCGTGATCATGACAGGCCATAATCTTTTTGGATTCTCACTCTTCGGTTCGTGGCTAGCCGTCACGGCCGCAATGGCGATTCAAGAACGCTGTTTATTCAGGGGAAGTGGATCGATATGTCATCCATTCACGGTTAACCCGACCACTCAGGGAACCCTTTCGAACCTAGATCTATTCGGATCTGGACGGTTGCAAGGCTGACGCGACCTCCGCGTCAGGAAGCCCATTGATTGAGCCACCCTGCTACTCACGATCATTCGCCTTAAGTTTAGCCAACCGGCTCATTTTAGCTTGTTTTCCTTTTCGTTTTCTTCCGCTTGCGTTTTGGATAAATATCACCACATCCCCTTGCCCCAACCCAATATCCTTTCCTTCCCTGCGCTCCACTCAGCCTCATCATGTCTTCAAGGGCCCTTTTTGCCTACGCCGGCGCTCTCTCTCCTGCTTATGAGCCACGCACATCCAACTCTTCCTTACCTTCTACCACAGTCATTCACGATGACTCCCCAAAACCCCTACGGAAAGCCTGGGTTGATCCTGCTTCGCTCTCCAATTGCGGAGACGCATCACAAATACAGGGCAATGTCTCAGCCCATGTCAAGCAGCTGATTCTCAACACCTTCATCGCCTATGGTGCTGGTGACGAAGATTGCTTCGGCCACCACGTCGCCAAGGCTGTCAAGTTCGTTGACATCAGTGCCTATGACTCCCAAGAGAGGCATGGCCGCATGGAGGCTACCACGACCGCTGAGGTGATTGTCAACAAAAGTGGGTTGTTTTGTATCCATACGATTTGAGGTGTGATCTGACGACGGTTGCACAGGTATGCTCAATGGGGCTGGAATGCTTCATGGAGGATGTCTCGCATTCTTGATCGACAACTGCTGCAGTACACCCCTTGTTGTACTAGGCTTGATCCAAAACACCAACGGCGTCGGCGTTACTCAAGCAATGAATGTCGTCTTTCACTCTCCCGCTCCCGAGTAAGTCCTTCGTCCCTTGCAAGTGGGAAGCGCGTATTTAATCTGTTCAGGGGATCGTGTCTTCGAATTGTTAGTACCTCAATCGCTATGGGCGGGCGCATTATGAGCGCTCGATGCGAGGTAAGCGATCTTGATATTGGCACACCGCGTACGAACGATCCTCAATCCTTGTCTTAGATTATTAATAAGAGCACTGGCAGTGTCGTGGCGTCCGCGTATCTCAATAAAATGCAACCTGCAATCTCAAAACTATAGAAGCCATGCTGTGCATTGGCCTACTTCTACATACACCTGGAAACGACATAGACGCCCACTGTATCCAAAAGTCTCGCTGTAGTTCCTCACGTATACCCTGCGCACGCTGTACTATTCACGCACTTTTCGAACTATGAAATGATGTCTTTCCCTTGTCGGAATATCGAATTTGCATGAACAGATAGCGCCAAGACAAGGTTTGCGTAGTACATGCGACACATCCGTATGTCGGACGTGCCGACACGCCGTTTCACGTAGTGATTTTTGTTCCGTCTCAAAATCATCATGTTTCCTTTGAGCACAAAGTTGTACACACGACCTGGATGTGTTGTGATGTCGACTTTTTTGCACACGTAACACGATTGGCGGTCCGTGAGTCACGCGCAAGCACATTGATCAAGGCCATGGCTACCCAAGGCGCGAGATTGCTAATTTAGTTCGTGGTGCATTCACATTCACATAGACTTTAGGCTTACGCCGTTGTCGACGCGATCTAGAACGGCAAGGTATCCTGACGCCCACGCCCATCGCCATGGCTACACGGGCCGAGGACGTTTTAGAAACTGCAACAACGGGCTGCTACCAGGGCAGCAACGCCATGGGATAATCTTCCAATTATTCAACCAAGCATACCTGAGACCAGGATACCGTACATAGATCCGAATCAGTGACATCATATTGCAGAGTAAAAAGTAGGACATAGCGGTGCAAAGTCTTAGCGTGTTGGCATGGAAAAACACTGCCAGTGGCGAATCATACATGCGGAGAGACTTGACTGCTTGCCGTTGAGGTCCAGAAGTGCCCGCGGCAAAGAGTCGGGCCTAAAAAGAAAGGGAGCGGATCAATGCCGTTGTCTGGCCCTCAAGCGGGAGGTATGGAGCGTGCCTGTGTGCGACGGTCCCCCGTGGCATCAGAAATCTCTGCTAAAGAGAAGCTGCGTCATTAATGCCATCCATCGATCCGCATGGACGAGTACGTTAGCGAGTGTGAACGCTCGCGGGGATTTTCTCCCTCGCATGAGCGTGCTTTCCCACCCAGGGAAACATGAGATAAAAACGGTCACTCGTCCCTTGTGAGATCGCAATACCGAATTGCCCATTCTTGCATTCATATGTCATTTAATAACCAGAAAAATGCCAGATAGCAAAATTGCAGACCGTATTGCGACTCTCGCCCCTCTCAAAACTGACATAGTCAGCGTCGTAAACAGAATGACAACCGATATCAGGACACGCAGCCGATGGGGAAAAAGAAAAAGAAAAAGAAAAAAGAAGACACGCTGAATTGCAAGGTTGCAACCGAGCATCAAAAAGGCTCATCATCGCTCACCGCAGTGCAGCCGCATGTGTAATTTCACGTAGACTAGGATACAGTGATCTGACGATGCACTTCTGGCTCTTTTCTTGCATGTCGCGTGACGACACTGCATTCGGAACCTCTGTCGTCTGAGGCATTTTGCGAGGGCCCCGAAAACGCGCGTGTCGCCAAGACAGCGCAGTGCCAGTCGGCGACAGTGAAGCAGTGATTGTATCGACGGCGCCCTCCGATCGCACATGAAGTTGTTCATTCCCATCCGCTACCAAACGGTACCTTTAGTCCCTCGAGATCTTGTTAGACTTTGAGCACTTCTATCACGGGTCCTTGGTGGAACTTTTAGATTCTCAACCTAAAGCACGGCAGTACACGTAGGCAGGTAGTTCGCGGAGGGGGATGCGTGTATCGTCGACGCCGTTGGTAGTTCTCGCAAGTCATGAATAGTGGATTATCATCGGACCTTGATCTCACCAAGTCGTCGGAAGCATGGGATCCTGTTCTCGCACGTATTATATTTATACTTTGGTTTTGTTCATGAGCACTGGTGAACGCAGGCATCATATATTTGGATTTTTTTTTCCAGCCGTCAAGCAAGCACGTCGGCTTATCTTGGAGCAAAGAGCCTACGCCGTCGCCAGATGAGGGTACGACGGGGACGAGGTACGAGGGCGCCATCACGTGACAAGTCGCGACGTCGTTGAAGTTGCTCGACGCGTTCTCTTACTTAGAATTACTTGTCAGTTAGCACGTAGAAATGAGGGTGGTGGTGGTCGACGACTCCGACAGTGACTCTGAGTGGTCCATTGAAATCGTCGATGGCGACTATGTCAAGCCACTTACGAACCCGTCCAGACAAACACCTTTAACTTCAACCACGGCCAGCACGGCCAACAAGTGCGTGTTGCTTGTCCGACAGCATGCTTCGCCCGTGTTTTATCAGTCAAACGCCGTGCTTCTACAGAGCTCATCCACTCTCAACGAACGTCGTGGTCAATGCTACTCGGTCGACGAGTCAAGTTACAACCAAACATGCTCCCGATGCAGCACGTCGAACCCCGACTGTGTCAGATTTAGTGTGCCATTCAATCCTGAAGACCAGCTACACAAAGGCTGGTTCCCATCAACCGAAAATATGTTCACCGATTGTTGCTCAGTATGTATACGACCCAATATGGGAGTGAAAATTTGATCTTTTGTCCAGAGAGCCAGGTCAGCCAGTAGGTGATGATCACGAATGGGCTCGGTCTCGAAAAAGACACCACCCTGACGAATCCCAGGAAGCTACGCAACTTACATGGGATGCGTCATCAGGCTCGAACGGCTCAAGCAAACTCAACGAAGGAGAGTCATCGCTTCCCGTATACTCCTTCATGGAATACGGAAACGTTCCGGCTGTAGTACACATCAAGTCTGAAAGTGAGGCAAATAGGCTTGTACAGACCCTGAAAGGGTGGGCACTATTCCGCACTAGCCTTGGCATCCCAGGCTGAACCCTTTTCATAGCCCATTGGGATTTGACCTCGAGTGGCGCGTTATGTGGCAGCCTGGTGCGCGAGAAAGACGAGTGGCCCTTGTGCAATTATGCGATCGTCGCACCATCTTGCTTATTCAAGTTAGTAACATGAAAAGTATGTGTTTGCGTCAATTATCGTTACCTTACTCATACGTTCCACGACAGGATTCCCAAGCAAAGTTTTAGTCCGTTGTCCCATGCTTCTGTGGTGTCAATCGGAAGCTCTAACACACGCACAGGAGGTTATCGAATCTGCAGGCGTCGTGAAAACCGGTGCTAACATCCTTAGTAAGTTTCAGGTGGACAGAAAGCCTTTCTTTCTTATAATGAGCCTATCAGACGATGGCGAAAAACTCTATAGGGATTTTGGAATTCGTGCTAAAGGACTCGTAGAACTCGGTGTCTTCGCTACCAAGGCCGACGACCAGTTCAGCACCGTCTACAATCGAGAAATAGTCAGCCTTGCCAAGATGGTTGCCATGTATCTCGGAAGAACTCTGCTCAAAGGTAAAGTACGTACTTCGAATTGGGAGGCCAACCTCTCCCACAGCATGGTTGAATGTGAGGCAGTTTGCCACTTGATCTACGTTGTTTAACCTATTGACACACCGTCCGTCCTTTCTTTACGTTTGGTACTCAGACGCAGCGAATGATTGCCACTGCGCACTCATGGTTTATGACAGATTGCAAGAGATTGCCGAAAGAAGTGGCAAAACACTCGACACATCGACATATTCGTACCAAATCAACCCTCCCTCCCTCAAACTAAATCATGGTTCATTTCCGACTCGCCCGCAAAGCGCCAACATCAAGTTTAAACAACCCGTTCCACATTACTGTATTCCCGAGCCTCCCCGGCCACAACAGCTCCGTGCATACAAGTTATGGCACGTGGATAAGCTGCCTCTTGATCAAATGTGCATGAAACTGCGAACGGGTGCCCGAGTCGAGCCGCTTAAGGAGAGCACGGTCATGTAAGTACCTTCTTCGTGCCCAGGCATCTGAACCCCCATTTTCTTCTGTCGCTCATTCATGATTGGCTCAGATCGTACGTCATTGGAGCCTTGCAGGCGGACTCACTATTGCCGTTCGACATGAATGACCTGAAGGCACTTGTGCTTATGGAAGCGAGCAGTTGGCAACGGCATCGGGAGTGGATTGCATCCCGCGAGTGATGTGCGCTTCTCGGCGGATGCGATAGCCGTTCACCAATCTATATCCATCATGGTTCATGAAGCCCCACGAGCAAGGTGATCAAGTGGATCCTATATCGTTGCACACTTTGAATGCAACTCTTTTTGCATATAATAATACTCGTATCGATGACCAACTATCGCGTCTCAAGGATTGATAGCCTCCTAATCTAATTATTACTCTCAAGAACGCCCGAGCCATGAACGATACTTCAGAGATACAGCGTCCTGCTCTTACGTACCTGGTGAAAGTACATGGTTACAAATGTGAATAAGACCTATTACAGACTACAGTACTCGCGCTCGTGCCGGAAACAGGCAGAAACCATATGCTGGTTGCATGCAGTCATACCTAGAATGACACCCAAGTCACTCTAGTGGTACCTTGCGAACTCGAGCACGACCAGGGAATCTGTACGACGACAGTAATTTGTCTTCTTGATCAATTGACGTTGAAAAAATGAAACATTTTCTATAGCGTCCAGGGTACATACACGTCTGCTCCTCGATCGACTCGCTTCCAATGCCCACGTCCATCGTACTCCGCTCCACCGGAGGCTACT
>JBBPKO010000098.1:1310-54513 GCA_038089295.1 Xerocomus amazonicus
GAGAACTTCTTGCCATCATCCGTGCTCTTTCCACCTGGAAACACTTCCTTCATGGATCCCCCCATCCAGTCCAGGTCTTCACTGACCATAAGAATCTGACCTACTTCCGCCAGCCGCAGAAACTGAACTGACGACAGGCTCGCTGGTTACTTGACCTTGCCGACTACGACCTCCGTCTTACCTACGTCGCTGGACGCACCCTTACCATACCAGACGCCTTATCACGATGCTCTGATCACCTCCCGGATGAGCCTTTGAACAATGAAAACATTACCCTCCTCCCTTCCGATCTCTTCGTCTCCCTCATTGACGCAGCCTTGACCCAGAAGATCGCCTCATCCTCTGCTTCTGATCTGCTCGTCCTCGACTCACTTCACGCCCTGGCAGGGGAGGTCCCCGCTCATTTCCGCTCTCATCTTTCCAATTGGAGATACAACGCCGGCGTCCTCACCTACCAAGGTCGTGTTTATGTCCCTAACAACCTCTCCCTTCGTCGAGCTGTTGTCGCTCACTCCCATGATCATCCCACTGCGGGCCATCCTGGTGTTCTTAAAACCCAGCAGATGGTTGCTTCGGAATTCTGGTGGCCGGGCCTCGTGGTCTTCATTCACAATTATGTTGACGGGTGTGCTCTCTGCCAACAGAATAAGACGACTACTCATCCCACCGTCCCCCCCCTCCTCCCTATCCCCTCCTCCGCCTCTCGTCCCTTTCAGCAGCTTTCTTGTGACCTCATCACCGATTTGCCCGTCTCCGACGGTTTTGATTCCCTTCTGGTCGTGGTCGACCATGGCCTTACTAAGGGGGTAATCCTTTGCCCTACCAAGAAGACTGCCACTGCCGAAAACATCGCTGCCTTGTTTTTCAAAAAGGTATACTCACGATTCGGCCTATACGATAAAATCATCTCCGATAGAGGACCACAATTCGCCTCTTCCTTTGCAAAAGAACTTGGTCATATCCTCGGATATGACTTATCCCTCTCCACTGCCTATCATCCCCAGACCAATGGAGAAACTGAACGTGTGAACCAAGAAGTCAAAACATACTTACGAATTTACTGTGGAAGCAACCCCATCTCGTGGGCGGAGAACATCACATTCACCGAATTCGCACACAATCACCACCCCCATTCCGTAACGAACAAATCTCCGTTCTTCTTGATGATGGGCTATGAACCCCGCTCTCTCCCCTCGATCCTAGCCGAAACCGACCTTCCAGCAGTAGAGGAATGTCTTCGACTCCTCACATTCGCAAGAAATGAAGCCCTCGCGGCACACGAGTTAGCGCAACAAGTCATGAAGTCGTGAACCACGAGAAACTTCTCTCTCTTCAAAAAAGGAGATAAAGTGTGGTTAGAAGCATGGAATTTGAGACGTTCCATCCAGAACCTGAAATTCGCACCAAAGAGAGAAGGACCGTTTATGATCACACAAGTCTACTCTCCGCTATCATATAGACTCAGACTCCCACAAACATGGAAAATACATCCGGTATTCTATGCCTCACTCCTCTTCCCATATTGCGAAAACGATGTCCATGGAGAGAACTTTCCAAAACCTCCTCCAGACCTCATAGCATCTGAAGAACAATTTGAAATAGAACGGATATTAAAACATCGAGGTCCGCCCAACAACCGCACCTTCTTGATCCGATGGAAGGGCTATCCGCCGGAAGACAACTCATGGGAACCAGAGCGGAACTTGAAAAACGCCAAGAAGATTTTGGAATCGTATAAGAAGGCTAATCCCAAAGCGTTCTATTCCCAGACCAAATCCTACTGATGTTAACCATGTCCTCCTCCTCGAACACAACTCCCCTTCCCTACGACTTCTCTATCGTCACCCGTCCTTCTTATGCCGACCTCTTAGTTCCATTCAATAACGAGACCCTAACCCACCTTCAAGACCGCCTAGAAGATTCTCGTTTAGCCATCACTTTAGAAGAAATGTTAGACGAAAACTCCCCCCTAGGACTAATGCTCAAAGCTTACAACCAGAATGCCGCCTTGCTGGCGATCACCACCATTTATGAAACAGACCCACTCCCCGCTCAAGATGTCCCTCGTGCATTCTCCACCCTAGCACTCCGCCTCTCCGCTCTGCAACAGCCTCTACTCGCTGTACTACATCAGTTACAGATGACTGAATTAATCAATAGTGTCGACTTTGCACTAGAACAAAGAGCGAGGGCACTTCGCAACCCCGATCGTTCCCAACGATCCATCTCCCCCCCAGCTATTCCCATTCCTCCCCCCATAGAATTGAACCCCCAAACGACCGCATCTACCCCATCCACAACATCAGCTCCTCTTACCCCAAGAGAGGAAGAGGCCTTCCAACGAGTGATGAACCAGATCGAACGAGCACGAGTTGCAGAACGACTTAGGACACAAGAAGGACCAGTTTTACCCCCTAACCATCCTCAGTATCACCGAGCCTGCTTCTTCTGTCAACGTCTCGGGCATTTGAAACGAGACTGTCAACTCTACAAATGTCCTCACTGTCAACAGTATTCACCTGGGCATCTACCATCCTTCTGCCCAGCAACTCGACAATCACCACCCTGAACACTCTCCTCCTCGTCATCTTCATCTCATCGTAGCCGACTTGTCCGAACCAACACACCCTCTTCCATGAGGTCCTACTACCAGGCACCTGAGCGATGGGTCAACGAGACGACGAATCAATTGATCTCCTCGATGAACGAGACCACAGCTCTCATCTCAGCCTCTACTGAGCGGATGAGGGAACAGATAAACCAATTCAACGAGAGGTTCAACGAACAGATAGCTGCGCTGCACCGAGAACCTAGCCCCTCACCCTCCGACCAAGCCGACGCAGGATGGGGAACCCCGGCTTGGGAAAACGAAGAATCCACATTAGTAGGATCTTCCACCTTATCTACCATCTCTACTCTTCCTCCTACCACAGTGACCACATCGTTCATTGACTATGTTACCCCTCCTACTACTGACCCCACCGATTATGACGACCCCACCGATTACGATGATCCCATCAACGATGTAGGATATGGGAATCTTACCGGTTCTCCAGTCTTCTCATCTCTTCAGGAGTTCTTTTGAAAATATGGTGATTTTCACCGTACTAAGAGGGTAATGTTACGTTTTCTTATTTCTTACCCCTATACTTGATTATCTTTCCCTGATTTCCCCTTTTTCTACCGTATGATAACCTTTCCATGATCTTGACTGTTTATCCCACGACCCGGACGCTATTTCCGTTCTAGGCATAGGATGTTCTTTGCCTCGTGTCCCCTTTTCTTCCCTTCTTTGATGGTTGCCACGACATGATAGCTGTGACTCGACATGACTCGCTATGAGTCCTTCTATGGAAGGACACAGCTTGGTCCGTGCACCAACAGGATACCTATTTAGACTAGCGACCAAGTAGACGAGTTCCCTAAGTAGTTTCTCCCTTGTATCTTGTGACACACTAGTCAATAGATCCTTTGGTTTCTCCAACGTTTACTCAGTGAACCTCTTGGACGTTCTACTTCCTCGATACCAGATCCAAGACCTCCGGCTTGAGAGGCAACGATACCTTCAGCTCGAAGGCCCAGACTCAAGATCCTCTCTCAAGGGCTACGCTAGTTCCTACCCAGACCAAGCGTAACAACCTCCAGGCTTGGAAATTTTGCGCCATTCGCCGTGGACATCGAATCTTGAAAAGGGGGTAATGAAAGGATTTTCTCTTCTTTTGTAATCACATTACTTCACCCTTTCACCTCTTCACTATTTCACTCTTCTTTTCATCAATCACAGAATATTAAAGAACATTCTTAGTTAATCTCCATTCCATGCACCGGACATGTGTAGCATAGCCTTAGTTAGTATATAAGCTGTAGCATAGACGTCCTGTGGCTCTAGTTTTGGTACTTTGAATCTATACTGCATTGCAAAGCCTCTCTTCGAGTGCCTAGTAGTGTGATCTCTGTCATACACGTGACCTCGTCGACTCTGATACAGCCTCGGCTGATCAACGACACCATGACTTCAGTGGCCAAAGCAGTAGCAGCCTGGCCCAACGCATCCGTCGATCTTGAATCACTGGACTGGTCAGCGGTAGCTACGTTTACCCCATTCATGCAAGACTTGTACGGTAACGGAACCTACGGATTGGAAAACAACACTCTGTATGATATTCCGATGGAAAGCTTTGTCAGTGCTACGGTCAATGCAACTACAGTCAATGCACACTGTGGTCTACTCACAAATATTTCCCCTGCCACTCCCTTCAATAGCTCCATATGGACTGTCAATGTGCGGATGCTGGACTTGGACCCCTTTAACATCACAGTTTACGGTGAACCACGTGAGCGACTTCCTTGCAGAAAAAAGATGCCAGATAATACTAAACTATGGGGATAGTGCTCGATGAGATCTGGTTCTCTCCTGCGTTATCGGTAATGAAACAGGGTTTCTTGATTGTTGCGCTGCGATTAACCACAAACCCTAGTGTTCCCAACCAATCTGCTCAAACTTTATTATTTATCTTGTCTCTACGAAGATGGAAGTTGACAATTCCGTTGGTGGCACAAGTTATATCATTATCAACGGGTCATACTTTTCGGATCCCTCTGGTGAGTATTTGTGTAATATTCGATCCACAATGACTAAAATGTGTCTTCCAGCCGGACCTAGTACCCAGAGCTTCTCGACTCCAGTATATTTTGTAGCGTGTTCTCTGAACACTACAGCCCATTCTGTCACCATTGGTCCTTCTCTAACACCTCCCAGCTCTGAAACGCAACCAACAGCCACAGCATGGACAGCTTTTTCGCCTGGTGGTGATCAAAACCTCACTTCTGCTGTAGGTTTTGACATAAGCAATAAACTCAACTTCATTGAATTTTCCTAGATTTTTAATGCGATGACATCTGCGAATTCGCTTCCTGCATCTCCATTTTGCGAGCCTGACATGTCGTTCATACCACTTTGGGCGAACATGGCAGGATTTGACGCGTATGTTTTCTTCTCACCACCACCAAACTTCAGCTAACAACTATCCTAGATACATGAGATCTATTCTAGGGATGAGCGTGTCCTCGTGTAGCGGGGGATCGATGGAACCGTACACTAGTTCTCCGTCATTATTGACCATGAGTCAAATGGAAAGTGCCGTTTCTCAATTCGCTGCTGAGTTCATTTGGTTAGGTAATGTTTGAAAATACACGAAGGTGTAGTATATCTCATGAAAATCATGCAGCTGGCGAATTGGGCGAGGGTGGAGGGGGATTTACCCGAGAAATGGTTCAAGGTGAATTGTCGTACTTTGAGCCACAATCGCGATTAAATGTATGTTGCACTCGACTGGCCTTAGTATGATCATACCGACTTGACCCCATTTTCTTGATCACAGATCAATATTCTGTCTGTGAGTTGGTTGCATTTTTGTAGCCATGAGTCTAAATTTCAGAATGTAGGTCGTGATTGCTCTCTGCGCATCGGTCATTCTCTTTGTTCTAGTCGTCTACATTCTTTGGAGATCCCCACCAGCCACAGTATCGAACGCGGGTGTGCTGGAGATAATGTGGTTTGGGTCACGCTCACGAGTGCTCAGAAGTCATCTATGCGGCGTGAAGACACCATCACTGGACAATCTACGCACTTCATCGATGTTCGAGACTATTTTTTGGACACAGTTGACACTCGGGCGCACGGGAAGTAGCGACCATTATGCAGCTGTACCCACTTATAATGGGGCAAGTCGTGGCAGCAGTTTTCAGCCCCCGAGTTCTGCAGAATCTGGTGCGTGCTCCAACTGAGATGAGTGCAACTTCACCTGACAGAGTGGTAACAGAGGCCAAACATCTCTGTTCGATGGGTGACCTGTCTCAACACAGGTCCCTGAACGCTTCCCGCAACCGTGTTTGGTGCTACGTGCTTCATGTTGTGCTCGCCGTCTTACATGTCACTCTTCTCGCCCTCCTCATTCGACACCCAGAGCACTCTGTCATTATTCCTTACGAAAGCGATGTGACGACAGTCGGTCTGAGTGCTTTCCTCCAAGCGTTTTACACGGTATGTCATCACAATTACCATTCATGTAGGGTGCCTGAATCTACGGCTCCCATTCACGGCATAGCTCTACTCCACACTTCTGGTATTTGTGACGCAGCGGGCTGCAATGTTCAAGATCGTTTGTGAGCGACAAAAACTCACCACGTTACACGATATATCTGGAGCGTGGAATGGCATTGGCGCAGCTATCCTCATCCTCTGGCAACAACGAAGACTGTCATCGTCGACTCGAGAGATAATCTGTGTGGTAATCTATCTTTCGATGATGTTGGTCATGCACATCACCTCGTCGTCGATTATGCAGTGGCAAGCATTCGAGGGCATATCGACTGGCATTATCCAGACGGATTTAGCCATGCCCGAAGGCAGTGTCGATATCAGTAACCTGGGATGGGGCGAGATTTTTCCCATTGTGCGTTCTATCGGGCAAGACACAAACATGGACACCTACGGGCTATCGAATACTACGCTCTATGATATGCCCCACGATCCGAACAATGTTACATATACGACAGCATTTGTCAACGTGACGACGCTCACCACACAATGTGGTCTAGTCTTGAACCTCACCCCAATTGTGGATACTGAGACCATTCAAGATGCCAATGGAACGGTGTCCATTATAAATGTAATGAATGGGTACTATATCAACTTTCTGGATGGGAGCAACAACAGCAGTGTTTCCGCCTACTACCTATGTGAGTCGCGATTCACTGTTTTCCCACCTTCCCTGCCAACGTTATCATAGGGAAAGATGTAATTCGGTTGCTCGAGTCAAATTCCGGGGTATGTTTAATTTGATTCAAGCCCGCAGCCAATCTGACATATTCCAAGTGCGAGGCTTGCCCCCAGACCTTGTTCTACATGATCACAACTGCCATTGATGCGGATGAATCACTTCGCGACGCGGCCGTTTTCAAGTCCAATTGGACATATACACCACCAGGCATGTTCGATGATGTTACCGTTAACAAAAGCCACACCCGTAACATTGCTCCAAAGGTGAAAAGGCTCAGACTTCAGTTATATTGGCCTATCTCGCTGCATGTTCGGTCGGCTCGCAGACAACTCAGGGTGTACTGAATTTACAAAATGGCTCACTTCAGTTGACGCCTGATGAAGATACCAAAGCCATCGAGACATCGTGGTCAGCATGGTCGCCTGGGAATGCGACAAATTTTAGTGTTGGGGTGCGCTTCTCGCATATTATATCATACTGGGCAACCCATTCATAGCTATTGGATCATGCATTATGCAGATGGCGACATCATTCTTGCATGCTAGTACTTATTGGTATCCCATGTTTTTTCAAGGGAACTCCTATGCCGTTCTGTCAGAGATGGACAGGTGGGTGCCCCGCGAAATTCTTCGCTCGAGATCATGGACAGATAGGGCTTGTTGCACAGCTATATGATGTCTTTGCTGGGGCTGAATTTATCAGCGGCAAATGCGTCATCTGCAACGCAGTCGGGCGCAAATCCTTCTATCATACTCAGCCCATGGCAATTGGAGAATGCAATTACACGGACGGCAGCGAGGTTTCTGTGGCTTGGTATGTCGTGGCTTCCACTGGACTTCTGTGATGCTCATAAGCGCCTCGTGCATCAGCTGGGCAACTCGGGGAAAACGGGGGTGGGTTTCAGCGCGTTACGGGTGAAAGTCAGGCACAAAATCAGATCGTGCAATATCGCCTTCAGGTGCGTCGATGATAGCTGTTATCCTTGTCGATTCTGTGGACTCACATAAGTCATGGATGTCCGGGCCTGTATCTCAGTTCAACTCGGTAGCCGTACGTTACTTCATCTCACTCTGTGATTTCACGTAAAACTACTAACGCGGTGACAAAAGGTCGTTTTGGCATCCGTAGCGTCCTTTGTATCTCTCATCCTCGTCGTCGTCATCGTTGGTAAAGGACCCGCTAGGACGAACTCTTCCTTGGTCTCTGGGATGAGCGTCCTCGAGTGCCTCTGGCTCGAGGCAAACTCTGAATTGCTCCATTCGCGTCTCCAGGAGATTGAGAATACTGACATTGATCGTTTGAGGGCAGCAGGGATGTTTGATATATGTCTTGGTGACATTGGACAGGCGGGTTATTCCGAAGCGAACCAGCCGATCCTTGGGCGGGTAGATGGATGAACCTCATTCCATCCGTTTTGACTGGTAATTCATTGGGTTGAGAACGGTAGTGAACAAATCTTTTACAGACAATGTTCGTTGGTCTGGCTGGTTCTTTTCAGTACTCATCGATATTCCTTGTTGTTACCTAATTATGTCAGTACGATTGACCTTCTAAGGGTGGATTTGACTGTATGTAGTGTCATCAACTTGTTCTCTGGTCCTCTCACGATTGTCTGCGATAACACAAACAGGGATCCCCAGAAAGCCACTCGTAAGCAACCATTTGATGGTGATCACAGACTCAGTGGAAAAATGTGTCATTCTGTCAGGCCCATCTGGGGTCGACAAAATAATGTTCCTGGATTAATAAAGATGTTGCTGCCAGAGAGCTGATGGCAGTCCCTGGTCCTAGTGGTGCGGGAAAAAAAGACGTTGCATGAATGAATAGATCGTGGGAAAGACAAGATCAGGTCACTTCATCGGTTCGATCACGTTTCCTTCATTAGCGAATGGTCGACGGCCCCGAATCGACTTCCCACCTCAGACCGACATTTTGCCTACTATCCTGACGGTACTGAGGGCTCTCACATATTACGTATCTCTACGATTGCACGAGTCCTTGTCTTCTGGGTTCTGGGAGAAAAGCCGGCCTGGTATCAATTGTCGTTTTGAGGCTTGGTTTAGATGATGTGACATAGACCAGGATTGGGGCAACATACAATTTTGCAACTCTGGGTCTTTTTGCAACTCTGGTCAAGTGACAGTATGCATTTCAAACAACGTATTGGGTGCTACTTTGAGCATGTTCACTCTGGGAGTTCATTGGAGGATGGACTCTTTTCAGCTTACGAGCGAGCCTTTCACTGGATATCCTAAACTCAACATCCGTCCAAATCAACACCTTTTGATATGATCCAAAGAACCTACAAAGCAAGCACATCAGGAATGGATTGCGACATACTGAAATCCAAATACGATATTATCAGAGCCAGACTCCGACGAACGTCTGCACTCGATCGCACTTTTTCTCACGATTTTCTGACCATACCCTTTTCAGATCCAGTGACGGTGACTTTACGCTGGCCTATATCACAAAACAGTGCGTCGCCCCTTCACCAGACAATAGTTTTTCGAGATGAAACGTGGTGACGACCAAAAACCATGCAGTTGTTTATTGTAGATCTATACAATAATATTATTCTTGTCCGACGTTATTCTTATCCGACGCCCTGCATCCTTTACCACCCATCGAAGCGCGCGTTACATGCTATATGTACGGTGTCCAACGCCGGAGCGTGTCCAGTCGAGACTACTGCACACGAGAAGAAGATTGCAAGTTCTTTTGGCACGTTCTCGGAACATGAGTATCGAGCATACCTCGAATCTCATCCGCTTTCTCTCTGGCATGTCGCTCATAACAGTCATCATTGTTCGGGACAAGGTTTACCCAACTGGCTACGTGGAGATAGGCAGTGAGCACGCTTGTCATCGTGGGTGAACATTCGAACTTGTGATCTACCTACCAGCGTTTTTCGAGGCATCGGGGCCAGTCTGCTGCGCAAACAATTCCGGAGACGGCGGCGAACGCTTGCATGGGGATGGATGCAAGGACAAAGGCGAAAAACAGTGCGACTGGAATACGCATGACTAACAAAAAAAATCGGCAAGCAGATAGTGCAAAGGTCGGTGTGTGGAGGCGGGTATTGTAAGAATGCTGGGTTACATATAATATAATGCAAGGTATTTATTTCCCGTAGCTGGAGGCGATCCTAACTGCCACTGTGCAAAGCGTGGCGCGGTTGACAGTTAGCGCCGGTAGTAACAAGCCTATAATAACAGCACCGCATTGTTGAGACCGTCACTGCAAGGACAAGCCTGTGTCATCAAATACACACTTCTGTCTACCCTACATCAGGAATTTTACAAGGATCTATTTTGCTAATTTTGACTAATTTTGACTAATTTTCATTTCCCCGGTATAGCCATCAAGGCGAATATGTTCATGACGGCAGAAGAGGAGATGAGGGACATACCCACCCCCACGTGGTGTGTCACATCAGATTTCCAAATGTACTCTTTGGTCCTCGCAAGGTGCATCTGCATGTAACGGACCGGGATGGATTTTCCATAATCGTCAGAATTGCAAAGCACAATTAGGACAAAAGACATGTCAAGCCACCGGCGTACTATCCATTCGCAAGCGCCGCCTTTCTTAACCACTTGTGGATGCTCATAGGTTTACTAGAATTATGTTGTCACTCTGAAAACGTAACAGTGTCGGAGAGGATGTCGCGCCGCATGATCGTAGTAATGCGATAGATGTGTGCTTGTCCCGGTCATGTTTGTCGTGATCAGTGATGTGCCGGGCTTGGGCTCAAGCTCTGAACCCGGCTTGGCCCTCACCCAGGCTTTCAAGGGCTCAGGGCTTGGGCTTCGCTATCAGTGGGCCTTGGGCCCGGGGCCTGAGCCCGACGTTAGACTAGTGTGTGTGGCTGTAGCAATGTACAGTACTTATCTCAGCCATGATGGATACATCGACTTTTTTTTTTCGCACCCCTTCATTTCCACTATCTCTCTTTCATGGCAACTTCAGTTTCTAGCGAGCGCGCCTTTTCATCGGCCAGGATCACAGTAAGCGCCGGAATCGACTCAAACCAGATATTGTAGAGGCACTACAATGCCCCCAGTGTCTCACCCGTCAGGATCTACTCCTCCGTGACGATCTATCAATTCTCTCGGACATCGACATTAGGCTCAGGCTGGTGGGTCAGTTGAGGTACTTGAGGTTGTGGACTCAGGGGACATAGCTGGCCCTGCTACTGGTACAGATGATATTGTGTTGACCATGTTAGACTAGATACTACTGTGTTTTCTCTACTGTGATAGTTCTGGTTGTCATGTTGCATGTGTGTGCACACAGAGTGAAGGCTGCATGCACGCATCATCTACAAATGTAGCACTGTCCTTTGCCCTGCCAAGCAAGCGTATCAACAGGTAACTCGTTCCTGAGCCCGGGACCGACCCGACCTTTTCTTGAAGGCTCGGGCTCACATTTAGACAGGCCCAAGCCTTGGTCCCAGGCCCGACCCGGGGCCTTAAGCCCGACATGGGCCCGCACATCACTAGTCGTGATATTGTACAACAGCTCTCCATCTACGAAGATGGTGGCATTCTTCGCATTGTTTGGCGTGAAGGTATAGCATTTATACACGCCCAAAGTGGACTCCGTGGGGTTAGTAAGGGTTAGAACGGATACGGGGTCCATAACTGGTAGGTGAGATGTTTGCAGGACTCACTCGGGTTATACTTGTGCAGGTGGACAGCATATCACGTGGCTGGTGATCTATGCACGGATGCTGTACCAAACGGAAGGGGGATCACGCCCGTCTGTTTCTCCTGTAAGCTATGGCTGTTTGACCCCCTTGAAAGACAGTGACGACTACACAGATCTGGCTGTTGAGTGAAGCAAGACAGCTCCTTCCAAAGCGGGTGTAGACAGCTACCATGAAACAGATAACCTAGATCTCATTAGATATTGACATGCCATCAACATGCCAGAAAGACTAGATATGAATTCGAGCTGCTGAACATGTGTTGGCAAGGAATTATACCTGATTATAGCAGTGAGTGGGATGTTTAACCCATCTGCTCATCAAAAAGTGATCAACTGCGGAAGGGGCAGGCACGATGCTGTACAATAGACTACTAACTCACTGGCCGGCATTCCAAAAGAACTGAGAAAGAAAAAAGAAAAAGGGGTTGAATCAGGATGCTTCGCTTTCCTTCGATTTTGATGACCAGCCCCATGAAGGCTGAACCATTGATGAATCTGGAATCACAATCAAGCAAAATCATGCATTCGTGCAATGAACTGGTATCCCTTGGCGTGTTTCTTCCTAAAACAGTTTTGTAAAGTTAATTGGACCTTCTTGCCTGAATTTTGGTTGAAAATAAGGATCAAGTCCCTCAACCACGTGTTGATTAAGTACCTACTGCGTTGAACGCAGGGTTAGATGAAGACAAGGCAAAAAATGATTACCCTTCGCTCACGTCATTCCCAGGCAACCCAAAAAATGTATAACTATCGTTAATGACCGACTGATCTTGTTACATGTAAATTTTCTAACCAGAATTATCTATTAGGTGACGGTTGAGTTGTAACTTGGTGTAGCCCGGGTGGCACAGCTTACTTGCCATCGTGATAATACCAAGCTTTTTTTTGGGTCTACAAGGACACAACGTGTGACGATCACCTACACACTGTGCCTTTCACACATGTACAAGTTCCTGGGCCTGGCCCCTGAACGGGATCTACGATCCTGTGAGCTGGGCAGGATAACCTATGCCATCAGCCCTGCTTGCTACACACATCCATCCATTGTCCCTCTCCATGAATCAGCACTGTACAATGGGAAGTCTCCACATAGCATGTGCAGAGGTGCACAAAGTACCAGAGTAAGCTGATATGATTTGGAGCCTATGGAGGCTCTACAGTCTGTGCAATGGCAGTTAGCATCGCTCCCAGCCAAATAAAACACATTGACTGGTATTATATATAGTCCAACCTTTGTACAATACTCACCACTACAGTGATCTTTGTGACATCTTTTTTTTCGTTAAACATGCGTGTCCTAGTCGCACTGTTCTTCATCGTCCTTACTTCCATGCCTGTACAAGTGTTTTCTGTGCCGGCTCCACAAAGTACCTGGCCTGCCCACTGCATTTTTAAACGCTGGTGAGTAGATCACTTGTTCAAATGTTCATCTATGATGAGAAGAGTGCTCACTGGCGGTCATGTTCCTATCCTGATGTAGCCTCGCTGATGCAGATTGACAACGGTCGGTGGAGCCGTGGAGAAGAAGTGAATGAAATCAACGGTACGTTCTGTACTCGCAGACAGACAACATGAAAGAACTTGCTTTTTTTTCTTGTGTGCAGGATATATCGGCGCCTGAGGAAGAGAGCAATCACACACAAATGCGGTACATTACATACCCCTCGTATGCTACCCTAGAAAACCTGTTAATGCTCTTTATGGATGGGATTAATGGAAGGGGATGGTACAAGCTCGTTCAATGGCACACACCTCGTTTTCTAATAAAGAGGATGTAATATAAACCGGTATTCATATCGCATAGCCTATGGGTTCGGAAAGTGATATCTCCAAACATGGACTCATGCGTTCTGAACCACCATCGTCGTGGGTGTGTGACTTGGCACTGCCAGTAATACAAACGCATCATTTCCCAGGTCTGTCATGTGGCGGTTGGCCTCGCCTCCACTCCGTGCCGAGTATATTAAATGCACAGCCTAGTAATTGTACAGTACTCACTTTTGCACTCCAACATTGTCAGCACCCTACTATCTGAATTAAACATGCATATTGCAGTCACCTTGCTCTTGGTCTCTGTCCTTGCATTCATCATCCTTGTCTTAACACCCATCTGCGAGGCCTTGAGGATTGGCCCCACTGCACCGTGGTTCCCAGTGAGCGTGGATATTCATCCGTAACGAACGGCCCATCTTGATGTAGCAAATGTGAAGTAAATAGTGTAAACCGCCGCTGAGTTCATTTGATTAGGTAATGTTTGGCAACACGAGAAGGTGTACAGCAGCATATCCATATCTCATGAAAATGATGTGGCTAGCAAATCGAGTGAGCGTGGAGGGGGATTTTACCAAGAAATAGATGAAGGTGAAATGTCATGCTTTCGGCCACAGTGGCGGTTACTAGGTCACCTATGGTAGCAAGATGATCGCTGTCTTAGTGGTTGACGTCGCTCTCGAAGGGTTCAATTTGCCTGAGGAAGCCATGAACACATTGACGAGCGGGTTAGCAGTCGAACTCGGTCTCGTCGAGGTCACGACAACACAAGTGGATACCCCTGTCTGTGGACTGTAGGGCTTGATCAAAGTGATAAAGGATGGGTTCGAACACGTTGCTTTCTTACGTGTGAATACTCACGATTGCACAGAACAGACCCCGATTGCACGACGATTCAGATACTTAGTATATGCCTTTCAAAGGACATATTAGCTAGTACTTTTGCCATGTTCTAATCTCTGATAGTAATGAGATCAATAATGCAGAGTAGTGTCCACACTACTTATCAGGTGTGCCTACCTTACACCCGGTACACCCACAACTTGGTGAGACGCCCACTGTAACGCTAGAACGTAGACGAGAAACCCATCAGGGGTTCTGCAGATAACCTTCAGTCACAGGGAACGCGACCGCGCCCGCAATGAACCTCCGTGTTCGCAACGAGAGTTGGACAGCACAAAGCCATGTCATGCACAAAAAAATTACCCCTTCTACAGTATGCACCAACACGCCCACCACGAGCCCCGTATACAGCGTCCGGCTCTGCCACGAGGACCGATGCAAGCTTGTCTTAACGAACTCATAATCCGGTTCGGCAGGTCCGACAGCAAAAATAGACACAGAGCCGGTGTGTAAAAAGGTGGATGGGCACGAAGATAGCAAGAGAGATGTAGGGGGCGAGGCTCAGTGGTTGAGTGAGCTTGCGGAGAGGCTGTTTGTATGCGGGTGGGCAGAGCCGCTCTGTGATACCTAATGCGAGGTGTATAGCGAACGGGACAAAAAGGAGATATTTTTCTCCGAATGGAGTCTGGTAGTACTCCCTTGCCAGGAGTCAGTTCGTAAGTGGGCGCCAACGAGCTGTGGTTAAGATGTGGGGAAATGTAGTCACGGTCACGGTGTTAGCGCCATCACACCAGAAGACAAGCTGGAGAATCCACCGACATTGGCTAGCAGCAGTGCAGAGAGACGATGAAGAAAAAGGTTGAGAGAAAAGAGGCAGATCCATGAGCCAGCTTCGTTAATAATATTGTAGTCGAGGTAGTCTTTCGACTGTTGCTTGGGTTCATCATATGTGTCCGAGCCGCCGGCCTCCGACCCTACCAAATTATAGATCAATTCATATCCTTGGTGGTAAGTACAAAGCTTGCGGTCACACAATTATTGACTGTGACCTTATGGCAATTATGGTCGGAATACGGCCGAGGTGGCTAGGGTGAGTAGTGTTCTTCATCCTACTAAAACAGATGCTATGAACCTATTCACTACTTGTTAGCAGTGGCCCGGACCGATGGACCAAAACAACACTCATTTAGACAATCAACTTCTCGGTATTCCGATGATGGAAGTGAAGCAACTGTAGCTAACAAGTGCTGTAATATTTTCAGCCTTCATGCGACCGGATGGGAGTAAGATGCAAGAACGGAAACAACGGATAGTCAGGAGCAGTAAGAAGCTCGGAAATTTGGTTTAGGCACTTCTTGCCTCCATAATGATGGCAATCAATTTTACGTTACTTGCCTTTTCACATTGGTCACAGCATGTTTGCCTGTTTGCTGTCGAAGTATCGTTTTCTCTGAAAAGCACCTTTTCGCTTACCGCAGCATGATCACACCCCCATGTCCCAGTTGGGCACCGTATCCACACGACTAGACAAAGTCGACGAAGGTAATACCTTGCACTGCCGTTTTCTGAGCTTATGTGGATCCCGAGGGTCAGATGGTGGCAAACAAAGTGTGGGAAAAACAGGTCTCGATCGGGAAGCGCGCTAGATAATCTCAGTCGTGCGCAGCTGGCGAATTGGGCGAGGGCGGAGGGGGATTTACCCGAGAAGTGGATGAAAGTGAAATGTCGTACTTTGAGCCAAAATGGCGGTTATACATATGTTGTACGCGACTGGCCTTGACGATCATACTGACCGATCCCATCTTCTTGATCACAGATTAATATTCTTCCCGTGAGCTGGTTGCATTTCTGTGGTCATGAGTCTAAATTTTAGGATGCAGGTCATCATTGCTCTCTGCGCATCGGTCGTTCTCTTTGCCCCGGTTATCTACATCCTTTGGGTATCCCCACCAGCCACGGTATCGAACGCTGGTGTACTGGAGATAATGTGGTTTGGATCACGCTCACGGGTGCTCAGAAGTCATCTATGGTGTGAAGACGCCATCACTGGACAGCCTACGTGCTTCATCAATGTTTGAGACCATTTTTTGGACACAGTTGGCACTCGGGTGCACGGAAAGTAGCGACCGTTATGCGGCTGTACCCTCGTATGAGGAGGCAAGTCATGACAGCAATTTTCAATCTCTGAGTTCTGCAGAATCTGGTGCGTGCTCTCACCGAGACGAATGCGATGTCACCTCACAGAGTGGCAACAGAGGCCAAACTTCTTCGTTCAATGGGTAACCTGTCCAAACACGAGTCCCTGAAGGCTTCTCGCAACCGTTTTTGGTGTTACGTGCTTCATGTTGTGTTGTCGTCTTACATGTCACTCTTCTCATCCTCCTCATTCGACACCCAGAGCACTCTGTCATTATTTCTTATGACAGCGACGTAACAACAGTCGGTTTGAGTGCTTTCCTTCAAGCATTTTACATGGTATGTCGACATAATCGATGATCATGCGGGGCACTTGGGTTCATAAATTCACCCCTGGTCTAGCTTTACTCCGCACTTCTGGTATTTGTCATGCAACGGCTTGCCATGTTCAAGATCGTTTGTGAGCGACGAAAGCCGACCACTTTACATGATATATCTAGAGCGTGGAATGGCATCGGCGCAGCTATTCTCATTCTCTGGCAACAACGAAGACTATCATCGTCGACTCGAGAGATTATCTGTGTGGTAATCTATCTTTCGATGATGCTAATTATGCGCATCACCTCGTCGTCGATTATGCAGTGGCAAGCATTTGGGGGCATATCGACTGGCATTATCCAGACGGATTTGGTCATGCATGATAGCAGTGTCAATATCAGTAAACTGGGATGGGGCCGAGATGTTTCCCATTGCGCATTCCACCGGGCAAGACACGAACATGGACACTTACGGGCTATCGAATACTACTCTCTATGATATACCCCAAGATTCAAATAATGTCACATATATGACAGCATTTGCCAACGTGACGACACTTGCCACACAATGTGGTCTGGTCTCGAACATGACGAATGTGTCTATCCAACATGCCAATGGAACGATGTTCAATTCAAATGTAACGAATGTGTATGATATCAACTTTCTAGACGGGAGAAACAATGGCACTGTCGTGGCCGAGGCGCTATGTGAGCCAAGGTTGAATGTTTCTTCACGCCTCCTACCAACATTGTCGTAGGGAAAGACGTCGTTCAGTCTGTCGGGCCAGGTTTTAGCGTATGCCTAATTTAATTCAAGCATGCAGTCAATCTGACATATTCCAAGTGCGAAGATTGTCCTCAGACACTGTTCTATTCACGACCCCCATCGATACGGATGAGTCCCTTCTTGAATCGGCTGTTCTCAGGTTCAATTGGACTTATACACCCCCAGGTATGGTCGATGGTTTTTCCGTTGACCAATGCCACACCAGCAATATCGTTTTACAGGTGAAAGTGCTCAAACTTCAATTACATCAGCATATCTTGCTGCATGTTCGATCGGCTCGCCAACAGCTCAGGGGGTGCTGAATTTACATAATGGTTCACTTCAGGTGATGCCTGATGAAGATACCCAAGCCATCAAGACATCGTGGTCAGCATGGTCGCCCAGCGATGCAACGAATTTTAGTGTTGAGGTGCGCTTCTCCCATGTTATACTGGGAAACCCATTCATAGATATATTGCATCGTGCATTGTGCAGATGGCGACAGCCTTCCTGGATGCTAGTATCAGCATACAAGTAAGTATAGAGTATATAGCATGAATGTTAGTTACTCACCTCAGTCGTGCGCGTAATGCAACGGACTGAGGTGTTCGAGTGCGAACGATCTCACTTATATACTATAGAAAAGTACACTACTAAAAGGATAAAGCAGGAGCTGGCAATCTCTGCATACCCGGCACAACACTGGAATACGAATAAAATAACATATGCGATAATCCTACGAATGTCGTCCATACGATGTGACATCGGTGCGCAGTGGTGGCGCTTTCGTCCGCGCGCTCTCCGGTAATTGCTCCGGTCCGAAACCGGTCGTGGCTGCGCGCGCGGTTGGAATTCCAACAAAACTATGTATAAAACATCAGATCAGTCAGAAACTATGTTACGAAGGTCATGCGCTGATTGTGTCGCACAATCGAGTACGCGCGCCTCGGTTGAGTTCGGTCCAGATGTGGCCGCGCGCGCTTGGTAATCCAACAAAAGTGCCGGGAGAAGCTGTGAATTTATTTTAAGCATGACAATCGCGCTTCAATAATCAAACAGGAAATGAGCGGTGAAACATGCCTCACTCATCCAAGCGGCAGGCACAGCCATCGGCAAGACTTCGAGACTCTGAAAACGCAGCTACGCCAAAGTTTCGCTTCCACCAGCAAGCACGGACGCTATCCGTCCTCCAGCTTCACCCAGTCCCATCTGCGACATCGGAGACTTCAACAATGGGCCTCCATCCCCTGTCCCCCCGGCCGCAATTTTACACAAGCGCACAAACATTGTGATAGATGACGATCAAGTGGATAGCGAGGAAGACCCACCAGCCACGGTATCTCAAGGTACAGAAGTCAACTATATTTTAGATGTATTACATATTTTCACTGATGTTAATATGAAAAAAAAAGGTTCGCCTTATACTAGGCGATTATGAGCCGCAGCAAGACAGCTCGAATAGCGATAATACTAGTAAGCCTCACTGATTATGCTAGAATAGCACTTAGTACGAGTACAAGTTTAGTCTCTCGGCTACCGAGGTACGTAGTTGGCCATAACGGTCTTCTGCAGATATCGACGTTCTGGATGTTGATGACTCACACAAGGCCTGTCCCGGTTGTGAGGCCCGTAATCGAGATGTCGACCATCTCTTCAGTGAAATGTATCAATCCAATAATAACTGTGTTCTATATAAGCCCCGGCTTAAGCCCGAGCCGGGCCCAAGTCTGTATAATAGCCAGGCTTGACTTTTCTACAAGCCTTGGCCCTGGAAAGACGAGCCCGAGCCCGAGCTTTTGAGCCGAGCCGGGCTCTTACAATACTAGATACGATGGACCAATTCACTACTCGCTGGCGGTAGCACGGACCGATGGACCAAAAGAACATTTAGGCAACCAACTCCTTGGTACTCTTATAATGGAAGTGAAGCAGCTGTAGCCAATAGGCTCTGCAATTCTTTCAGCCTTTACGCAACTAGATGGGAGCTGGATGCAACAATAAAAACGATGGATAGTCAAGAGCAGTATGAACCTCGGAAATTTGGTATAGGCGCTTCTCGCATTCATAATGGTGGTAATCGGTTTTACCAAAATGAGTGCCCTTTGCCCATCCTGCATTTAAGTGTCGTTTTCTCCGCAAGGCACTTTCTCACTCACCATAGCAAGATCACATTTCCATGTCTCAATTGGGCACCGTATCCACACGGCAGGACAACGTCGACGAAGGTAAAACCTTGCACAGCTGTTTCCTAAGCTTATGTAGATCTCGATCGTCAGATGATGGCAAGCAAGGAGTGCAGAGTCGCTGGCGACTCCTGTGCTACTTCCTACATTTTTTCTTGGTCGCCCTTCACTCCATCCTTCTCGCGGTCGCTACATTCTATCCCACAAAACATCAAGTCATCATCACATATAAACTCGACACCTTCACGACCGGATTGAGTGGCGGACTTCAAGCATTTTACACCGTATGTCTGTCAAGCTTTCGATGGAGCATTAATGATCACTATTATCACTAGCTTTATACCGCCCTATTGGTCTTCGTCGCACAGAAATTGATGCTATCAGCTATCTTTGCTAGTCCGAAGAAATTGACGCAGATTCATGACATATGTGGCGCATGGGCCGGCTTGGGTGCTGCACTGAGTACTCTTTGGCAGCAAACCAAAGTTTCCTCGTCAGTCGTGTCAATCATGGTTGTGACAGCGTACTTCGCTTGCATCTCCGTTCTTCACGTGACCTCGTCGACTCTGATACACCCTCGACTGATGAATGATACTATCACTTCAGTGACCTCAGTGATAGCAACCTGGCCGGGCGCATTCGTTGATCTACAATCGCTGGATTGGACGGGGGTTACTATGCTTACCCCATACATGCAAAACTTATACGGAAATAGAACCTACGGACTGGCAGACAATACTCTGTATGATATTCCGATGCAAAGCTTCGTCAGCGCTACGGTTAACGCGACTACGGTGCATGCACACTGTGGTCTGCTCACAAATCTTTCAGTCTACGATTCAACCGAAGACACCCTTTGGACTGTCAATGTACAGATGTCGGACTTGGGCTCCCTTAACATCTCATTTGACGATCAACCATGTAAGGGACTTCCTTGCAGGAAACATATGTCAGAGAATACTAAATTATGGTGATAGTTCTTGATGAAATCTGGTTCTCTCCTTCGTTATACGTAATGAAGCTGGTTTCCTATTCGTTGCGCTGCGATTAACTACCAGCTTTAGTGTTGGCAACCAACTTGCTTAAACCTTATTCTCTATCTTGTCTCTACGGAGATGGAAGTTGACAATTCTGTCGGTGGCACCAACTATGTTTATATCGATGGGTTATACTATTTGGATCCCCCTGGCGAGTATTTGTAATGTTTGATCTACAATATGTCAATGACGACTAAAGTGTGTGTGTATCTTCCAGCTGGAACCAGTACCCAGAACTTCTCGACTCCAGTATATTTTGTGGCATGTTCTCTGAACATCACAGCCCATTCTGTCACCCTTGGTCCCTCTCGAACTCCTCTCGGCTCTGAAACACAACCAACCGGCGCAACATGGACAGCTTTTTCACCTGGCGGTAATCAAAACCTCACTTCTGCTGTATGTTTTAACATGGATGATAACCTTAAACTCATCGAATTCGCCTAGATTTCTAATGCGATGGCATTTGCTGATTCCCTTCCTCTATCTCCTTTCTGCCAGCCTGTTATGTCAGACGCGTCTCCGTGGTTTAACATCACAGGATTTAATGCGTATGTTTTCCTCTCACAACTCCCAGGCTCTAGCTAACAACTATCTCAGATACATGAGATCGGTTCTGGGGATGGACGTGTCCTTGTGTACCGGGGCATCGATTGAACCATACACTAGTGCTCCGTTATTATTGACCAGGAATCAAATGGAAATTGCCGTTTCCCAATTTACCGCTCAGTTCATTTGGTTAGGTAACGTTTGGAAAAATGAAAAGGTGTAGCATATCTCATGAAAATGATGCAGCTGGAGAATTGGGCGAAGATGGAGGGGGATTTACCCGAGAAATGGATGAAGGCGAAATATCATACTTGGAGCCACAATGGCGGTTAAATGTATGTTGTACTCGGCTAGCCTTGGTATGGTCATACTGATTCATCCTCATTTTCTTGATCACAGATCAATATTCTGCCTGTGAGTTGGTTGCATTTCTGTGGCCACGAGTCTGAATTTCAGAATCCAGGTCATCATTGCTCTCTGCGCATCCGTCATTCTCTTTGCCCTAGTTATCTACGTCCTTTGGAGATGTCCACCGGCCACAGTATCGAATGCCGGTGTGCTGGAGATAATGTGGTTTGGATCACGTTCACGGGTACTCCGAGGTCGTTTATGCGGTGTGAAGACGCCATCACTGGACAGTCTACGTGCTTCATCAATGTTTGAGATCGTTTTTTGGGCACAGTCGACACCCATAGGAAGTAACGACTGTTATGCAACTGTACCCTCGTGTGATGAGACAAGTCATGGCAGTAGCTTTCGATCTCTGGGCTCTGTAGAACCTGGTACGTGCTTTCACAAAGATGAATGCGCTGTCACTTCACTGGCCAACTGTTCCGTTGGATAGGTAACTTGTTTAAACTCAGGTCCCTGAACGCTTCTCGCAACCGTCTTTGGTGTTACGTGCTTCATGCTGTGCTCGTCGTGTTACATGTGACTTCTCTCGCCCTCCTTATTCGACACCCAGAGCACTCTGTCATTATTCCTTATGAAAGCAATGCAACAACGGTTGGTTTGAGTGCTTTCCTCCAAGCATTTTACACGGTATGTCATCACAATTACCATTCATGTAGGGTGCTTGAATCTATGAGTCCCATTCACGGTCTAGCTCTACTCCGCACTTTTGGTATTTGTCATGCAACGGCTTGCCATGTTCAAGATCGTTTGTGAGCGACGAAAACTCACCGCTTCGCATGATGTATCTGGAGCGTGGAATGGCATTGGCGCAGCCATCCTCATACTCTGGCAACAACGAAGAATATCATCGTCAACTCGAGAGATAATCTGTGTGGCAATCTATCTTTCAATGATGTTGATTACGCACATCACCTCGTCGTCGATTATGCAGTGGCAAGCATTCAGGGGCATATCTACTGGCATTATCCAGACGGATTTGGCCATGCCTGATAGCAGTGTCAATATCAGTAACCTGGGATGGTCCGAGATTTTTCCCATTGCGCGTTCCATTGGCCAAGACACAAACATGGGCACTTACGGGCTGTCGAATTCTACCCTCTATGATATACCCCAAGATCTGAACAATATCACATATGCGATGGCATTTGTCAATGCGACGACGCTCACTGCCCAATGCGGTTTAGTCTCGAACCTCACCCCAGTCGCAGATCTTTCTTACTTCCCATCTGGGAATGAAATAGCGGTCTATGTAGACTCCATATACACTTTTACCTTCCTGTACGGGAGCAACAACTGCAGCGTTATATCTGACACATAATGTGAGCCACGGTTCATTTTTTCTTCACGTGTCCTACTTAGATTGTTATAGGGAATGACATCATTCAGTCGGTCGGGCCAGGTACTGGGGTATGTTTAATCTAGTTCAAGCACGCAGTCAGTCTGACATATTTCAAATGCAAGGATTGCTTCCAGACTGTGTTCTATATGATCACGACTGCCATTGACACGGATGAGTCTCTTCGTGGATCGGCCGTTCTCAAGCTCAATTGGACTTATACACCCCCAGGTATGGTCAATGACGTTCCTGTTGACAAATGCCACACCAGTGACTTTGCTTCAAAGGTGAGAATGCTCAAACTTCGGTTACATTGGCATATCTCGCCGCATGTTCGATCAGCTCACAAACAGCTCAGAGTGTGCTGAATCTACAAAGTGGCGAACTTCAAGTGACGCCTGACGAAGATACCAAAGCCATCGAGACATCGTGGTCAGCATGGTCGCCTAACGATGCAGCAAATTTCAGTGTTGAGGTGCGTTTTCCGCAAATTATACTGGGAAACACATTCATAGATATTGCACAACATATAACGCAGATAGCAGCAGCATTTGGGCAAGGGGTTACTGGGGGGTCACTTGTGTTTTATCAGGGGGTGTTCCTTTATGGGCCCTCAGACATGGACAAGTGAGTGCTTCACACAATTCGTTGTGTGAGATCACGGATAGGTGGGCCTTGTTGTATAGTTATATTATGTCCTTGCTAGGGCTGAATTTATCAGCGGCGAACGTGTCATCAGCAACGCAGTCGAGCACAAATCCTTCTGTGACACTCAGCCCGTGGCAATTGGAGAATGCAATTGCACAGACTGCAGCGAGATTCATATGGGTCGGTATGTCGTGGCTTCCAATGGGGATTTCTATGATGCTCATAAACACCTGGTGTGCCAGCTGGGCAACTAGGGGAGAGCGTGGGTGGGTTTCAACGCGTTACGGGTGAAAGTCTAGCGCAGAACCCGATTGTGCAATATCGCCTTCATGTACGTCAATTATTCTCGTCGATTTCGTGGATTCACATGCGTCATGGGCGTCTCGGTGTTCTGGGTTTGCCTCTCAGCTCAATCCAGCACCTGTATGTCACCCATCGCACTCTGTGATTTCATGTCGAACTAATGAGGCGGCGGGGAAAGGTATTTTTGGCATCCATGGCGTCTTTCGTATCCCTTATCCTTGTCGTCGTCATCGTTGGCAAAGGAGCCTCTAAGACGAACTTTTCCCTCAGTCTCTGGGATGAGCGTCCTCGAGTGTCTCTGGCTTGAGGCAAACTCCGAATTGCTCCATTCACGGCTACAGGAGATCGAGGATGTTCACATTGACCGTTTGAGGGCAGCAGGAATGTTTGATATTTGTCTTGGTGATATTGGACAGGCGAGTCCCTCCGAAGCGAACCAGCCGATCCTTGAGCGGGTAGATGGATAAAACACGCTCCATCTGTTTCAACTGGTAACGGGTCTGACTGAGAACGGCAGCGAACTAATCTTTCCTAGACAATATTTATTGGTCCAGTTGTTTCTTCCCAGATTGTATTCATGCCCCCATCCCTCTTTCTTTTTGTGTTGCTGGACCTGGTCAGCGTGTTCCTGATATCCATCGCACTGACTCATCTTCCTTCGTCTCGATAGTAATTATTCATGCATGTTCTCTTGGTATCATTATCCCAAAGTTTGTATTATGTTGCCTGTGTTGAATATGGAACTCTGGCTCCTCAAAGGAACCTAGTCAATTTTCTGAGACACCTGTGGTCAGACCAGTTAGCGAAGCAATTGCGATCAGTATCCCCGCTGAACCTGACAAATGTGCTTCAAGCCACACTCCCACCTGATGAGTGTCGAGACCGCCGTCACGCCCAACGTGACAAACGTTATTCCTTGTCACACCATTGAACGAACAATCAAAGATACGATCAGGGAGCCTACTTCTTGATGTCAACAGGATCGACGGTGAGCAAAAAGGTAGTTCTCATTACTGGGTGCTCTACGGGCGGGATAGGATTCTCGCTGTACGTCCTCCTTTGACCAATGGTTTGAACTCACCGTTACCAAGTTCTGACTCTGACTTCCATTTTGGACACAGGTGTGAGGAGTTCGCTTCGCAGGGATGCCTTGTGTACGCCACATCCCGGACTCTCGAAAGTATGAGCGATTTCCAAAACCCGGATATTCGAAAACACGTTTTGGACATCACCAATGGGGATGATATTCAACATACTGTGCACGCTATTCTTTCCGAGACCGGTAAAATCGATATTCTTGTCAATAATGCGGGAGGTTTGGCCATTGGTGAGCCACCATTTGACGACGTTTAACCTGGCGCTGTATCGTCTTGCAGGTCCTGTAGCCGAGGCTACTATCGACCAGATTCGAGACGCCTTCGAGTTGAACACTTTCGGAGCGTTGCGCTTGTCCAATGCGGTGATTCCTTCCATGTTCGCCCGCAAGGAGGGCCTCATCGCAAACATCGGCTCCATCTCGGCTCTAGTGTGAATTCCACTCCACCATTACATCGTGTTGGATTATGCTCACATCTTGCGTGGGTAGAACAAGTCCTTGGAATGTTCTCTACTGTGCTGCCAAGGCAGCACTCCATTCCATCTCTGAAGGTCTCGCAATGGAGTGTAAACCATTTGGTGTGAAAGTAATGCTCGTTGCGCCAGGAAGAATCACTTCAAATATATCAAAGAACCAGGCGGAAACATTTATGCTCCCTCCCACAACGATGTACAAGGACTACGAACACAAAATGATTCAACGAATGAACGCTAGCCAGGGCCAAGGAAGCATGGACACGCGCGAGTTCGCGCGGAAGGTGGTTGCCCAGGCGCTTTCAGCCAGTCCGGCGCCGTACTTGACATTGGGCGACAAGTCTACTCTATATTATTTGTTTCAATGGCTACCACGACAGTTCGTCCTTGACAGGATGTATAAAGCCCTTGTTGGCTAGCTCTGGCACAGTTTACGTTTTCCGTTGTTTCACCTCATCCGATCGAACTCCCTCTCATATGCGATGGGTTGGTATTGTTACTGCGCCATTAGGCAGGCTTTGTTTGTCGCCATTGTTAGACCCCTGATAAATCCAGTACCTGTCTTCAGCACATCTGCTCGAAGCTAGTCTGAGTGGCAAACTTTGAACGCCTAGTATTGCACGAGAGTCGGCATCGGGCGGATGCCTGATGCATACTCACATGTCACGAACGGAGTGATACCCGCGGAAACTATCTGTAAAGAGAATGGCTGGAAATGGAATGACATCTATCGTTGTGATCGTTGACGCTGTGCTAAATGCGATCCAGAAGTGCTTCCTCGGTCACTTGGTTGCCCTTGCAGTTTGCTTTACGGTTACACTCGTCCGACCGATCGCGTTCTCTCAACACCGTTCTTGTTCTCGATCAGCCAAGTGGATCTTGAGTGACTACCCAGTGCAAGCTCTCCATTAGTAGAAAGGTCTATGCCATGTGTCCCTGCACATTCTATGAAACAGCGTTGGGTACAGAACGCATAAATGGGACGCGACCGTGGTGTTCTGCGCCATCTCAACCCATAAGCCCAACGCTCCGAGTCCTTCTCTCCATCGTCTACCCTCATATCATGAAATTCGCATCTCTTACTGCCGCCGTCATCGCGTTCGCCCGCGTGGTGGTCGCACAAACCGAGACACTCGCGTACGACACGATATCTGACGACGTGTCGCTCTCATTGGCAAGCTTGGCCTGGTCCGACGGCATCAACGGTCTCATAACTGATCGTCTTACCACCGTAGGTGACCTGGTAGCATGTGCCACACGCGGCCGGGCACGGTACTCGTTGCTACAGTAACACGGGCGGAGCGATGGCGATCTGAATCCGGATGGGAGCTGGCGACGGACGGATAATCAAGAGCAGTATCAACCTCGGAAATCTGGTCTAGGCGCATTTTGCCTTCTGAATCAGTTTTACGTTACCGCGACAAAATGAACTGCCTTTTTCTCATCCTCCCTTTTCACGCATGTTTGCTAGTTCGTTATCGGAGAAGTATCGTTTTCTCCGCAAACCACCTTCTCGCTCACCACAGCAAGATCACATCTCCATGTCTCAATTGAGCACCATATCTACACCACAGGACCGGTTTGACGAAGGTAAAACCTTGCACAGTCATTTTCTGAGCTTATGTGGATCCCGATGGTCAGATGATGGCAAGCAAAGGGTGCGCGGTCGCTGGCGACTTCTGTGCTATTTCCTACATGCCTTCTTGGTTGCCCTTCACTTCATCCTCCTCGCGGTCTCCGCATTTCATCACGCAGAACATCAGGTTGTCATCGCATATAATATTGACATCTTCACAACTGGACTGAGTGGCGGACTTCAAGCATTTTACACTGTGCGTCTATAAAGCTTCTGATGGAGTATTAATGATCACTATTATCACTAGCTTTATACCGCCCTATTGGTCTTCGTCACACAAAAATTGATGCTATCAGCTATCTTTTCCAGTCCGAAGAAATTGACTCAGATTCATGACATATGTGGCGCATGGGCTGGCTTCGGTGCTGCACTGAGTACTCTTTGGCAGCAAACCAAAGTTTCCTCGTCAGTCGCGTCGATCTTGGTTGTGACAGCATACTATGCTTGCATCTCTGTGCTTCACGTGACTTCATCGACTCTGATACAGCCTCAGCTGATCAATGACACTATCACTTCAGTGGTCCCAGTGGTAGCAGCCTGGCCCAGCGCATCCGTCGATCTGGAATCACTGGACTGGATGGAAGTAACTGCGCTTACCCCATTCATGCAAAATTTATACGGTAATAGAACCTACGGATTGGCTAACAATACTCTGTATGATATCCCGATGCAAAACTTTGTCAATGCTACAGTGAATGCAACTACGCTACATGCACACTGTGGTCTACTCACAAATCTTTCGCTTGACGTTCCTAATGGCACCCAATGGACTGTCAGTGTACAGATGTCGGACTTGGACCCGTTTAACATCTCATTTCCCTTTCAACCATGTAAGGGACTTCCTTGCAGAAAAGAGGTGTCTGAGAATACTAAATTATGGGGATAGTGCTCAATGAAATCTGGCCTGGTCCATTGTTGGTAATGAAGCTGGTTTCTTATTTGTTGTGCTGTTATTAACCACCAGCCTTAGTGTTCGCAACCAACCTGCTCAAACCTTATTCTCTATCTTGTCACTACAGAGATGGAAGTTGACAATTCTGTTGGTGGCGGCAATTATGTCTATATGAACGGGTCATACTACTCGGATCCCCCTAGCAAGTATTTGTAATGATCCACCATATGTCAATGATGACTAAATGCGACTTCCAGCCGGGACCAGTACCCAGAACTTGTCAACTCCAATATATTTTGTAGCATGCTCTCTGAACGCTACAGTCCATTCTGTCACCCTTGGTCCTTCTCGGACTCCCCTAAACTCTGAAACACAACCGACAAACACAGCCTGGATGGCTTTTTTGCCTGGTAGTAATGAAAACCTCACTTCTGCTGTAGGTTTTAACAGAAGTGATAACCTCAAGCTGATCAATTTTGTCTAGATTTCCACTGCGATGACATCTGCTGATTCAACTCTTACATCCCCTTTTTGCCAGCCCATCATGTCATCCCCATATCTGTGGGCAAGCATTACAGGATTTAATGCGTATGTTTTCTTTTCACAACTACCAGACCCCAGCCAACACATATATTAGATACATGAGATCCGTTCTTGGGATGGACCTGTCCTCGTGTAGTGGGGCATCCATCGAACAGTACACCAGCGCTCCGTCATTGTTGACCAGGAGTCAAATGGAAGTTGCCGTTTCCCAAATGGCCGCTGAGTTCATTTGGTTAGGTAATGTTTGGAAAAACAAGAAGGCGTAGCATATCTCATGAAAATTATGCAGCTGGCGAATTGAGCGAGGGGGGAGGGGGATTTACCCGAGAAACACGTGAGGGCGAAATGTCATACTTTGAGCCGCAATGGCGGTTAAATGTGTGTTGTACTCGGCTGGCCTTGGTATGGTCATACTCATTCATCCTCATTTTCTCGATCACAGATCAATATTCTGCCTGTGAGTTGGTTGCATTTATGTGGCCATGAGTCTAAATTCCAGAATGCAGGTCATCGTTGCCCTCTGCGCATCAGTCATTCTCTTTGCCCTGGTTATCTACATCCTTTGGAGATGCCCACCAGCCACAGTATCGAATGCCGGTGTACTGGAGATAATGTGGTTTGGGTCACGCTCACGGGTACTCAGAAGTCATCTACGCTGTGTGCAGATGCCATCACTGGACAGTCTACGTGCTTTGTCAATGTTTGAGATTATTTTTTGGACACAGTCGGCACCCGGGCATATGCGAAGTAGCGATCGTTACGCGGCTGTACCCTCGTATGATGTAGCAAATCTTCCCAGCAGCTTTCAATCTCTGAGTTCTGCAAAATCTGGTGCGCTCTCTAACTGGGATGAATGCAACGTCACCTCACAGAATGGTAACAGAGGCCAAACTACTCCGTTCAATGGGTGACCTGTCTAAGCACGGGTCCCTAAACGCTTCTCGCAACCGTCTATGGTGTCATGTGCTTCATGCTGTGCTTGTCGCCTTACATGTCACTCTTCTTGCCCTCCTCATTCGACATCCAGAGCACTCTGTGATTATTCCTTATGACAGCAATGTAACAACCGTCGGTTTGAGTGCTTTCCTCCAAGCATTTTACACGGCATGTCATCACAATTACCATTCATGTAGGGTTCTTGAATCTATGAATTTATTCACGGTCTAGCTCTACTCCACACTTTTGGTCTTTGTCATGCAACGGCTTGCCATGTTCAAGATCGTTTGTGAGCGACGAAAACTCACCGCTTCGCATGATGTATCTGGAGCGTGGAATGGCATTGGCGCAGCTATCCTCATTCTCTGGCAACAACGAAGACTATCATCGTCGACTCGAGAGATAATCTGTGTGGTAATCTATCTTTTGATGATGTTGGTGATGCACATCACCTCGTCGTCGATTTTGCAGTGGCAAGCATTCCAGGGCAAATCGACTGGCATTATCCAGACGGATTTGGCCATGCCCGATAGCAGTGTCAATATCAGTAACCTGGGATGGTCCGAGATTTTTCCTATTGCGCGTTCCGTTGGGCAAGACACAAACATGGACACCTACGGGCTATCAAATGCTACCCTCTATGATGTACCCCACAATCCGAACAATGTTACATATATGACAGCACTTGTCAATGTGACAACACTCACCGCACAATGTGGTCTAGCCTCGAACGTCACTCCAATGGTGAACACTGAGCCTGTCATGTATTCCAATGGAACGTTGTCCAGTTTGAATGTAACGGGCATGTACGAAATCAACTTTCCAGAGGGGAAAAACAATGGCAGTGTTGAGGCCCAGACGCTATGTGACCAAGGTCCACTGTTTCTTCACACTTCCCACTAACATTATCATAGGGAAAGACGTCATTCAGTTGGTCAACCCAGGCCCTGGGGTATGTTTTATTTAGTTCAGGCACGCAGTCAGCCTGACATTTCAAGTGCGAGGATTGCCTCCAGACCCTGTTCTATATCATCACGACTGCCATTGATACTGACGATTCCCTTCGCGAATCGGCCGTTATCGAGTTCAATTGGACTTATACACCGCCAGGTATGGTCGATGACACTTCTGTTGACGAATGCCACACTAGTAACATTGCTTCACAGGTGAAAACGCTCAAACTTCAATTACATTGGCATATCTTGCTGCATGTTCAATCGGCTTGCAAACAACTCAGGGTGTGCTGAATTTACAAAATGGCTCACTTCAGGCGACGCCCGACGAAGATACTCAAGTCATCGAAGCGACGTGGTCAGCATGGTCGCCTAGCAATCCAACAAATTTTAGTGTTGAGGTGCGCTCCTCGCATATTATACTGAGAAACCCATTCATAGATATTGCATCATGCTTTATGCAGATGGCAACCGTATTCATGGATACTGGTACCGGCCAGTCTTCCATGTTCCCTTCAGTGGACGCCTTTGCCATGTGGTCAGATATGGACAGGTGGGTGCCCCGCACAATTCATCACAGAAGATCATGGACAGATGGGACTTGTTGCATAGCTACATGATGTCCTTGCTGGGGCTGAATTTATCAGCGGCAAGTGCGTCATCAGTAACGCAGTCGAGCGCAAATCCTTCTGTGACACTTGGCCCATGGCAACTGGAGAATGCAATCACACAGACAGCAGCTAGGTTCCTGTGGCTCGGTATGTCGTAGCCCGCACTGACTTGTGTTACGCTCATACGTGCCTCGTGTGCCAGCTGGGCAACTAGGGGAGAGCGTGGGTGGGTTTCAACGCGTTACGGGTGAAAGTCAAGCGCAGAACCCAATTGTGCAATATCGCCTTCATGTACGTCAATTATTCTCGTCGATTTCGTGGATTCACATGCGTCATGGGCGTCTCGGTGTTCTGGGTTTGCCTCTCAGCTCAATCCAGCACCTGTATGTCACCCATCGCACTCTGTGATTTCATGTCGAACTAATGAGGCGGCGGGGAAAGGCATTTTTGGCATCCATGGCGTCCTTCGTGTCCCTCATCCTTGTCGTCGTCATCGTTGGCAAAGGTGCCTCTAAGACGAACTTTTCCTCAGTTTCTAGGATGAGCGTCCTCGAGTGTCTCTGGCTTGAGGCAAACTCCGAATTGCTCCATTCACGCCTACAGGAGATTGAGGATGTTCATATTGACCGTTTGAGGGCGGCAGGAATGTTTGATATTTGTCTTGGTGATATTGGACAGGCGAGTCACTCCGAAGCGAACCAGCCGATCCTTGAGTGGGTAGATGGATAAAAAACGCTCCATCTGTTTCAACTGGTAACGGGTCTGACTGAGAACGGCAGCGAACTAGTCTTTCACCGACAATATTTATTGGTCCAGTTGTTTCTTCCCGGATTGTATTCATGCCCCCATCCATCTTTTTCGTGTGTTGTAGGACATTGATCAGCGTGTTCCTGAAATCCTTCGCACTAACT
The DNA here is from genome assembly GCA_038089295.1 of Xerocomus amazonicus. NCBI lineage: Eukaryota > Fungi > Basidiomycota > Agaricomycetes > Boletales > Boletaceae > Xerocomus > Xerocomus amazonicus. Next base: position 33,156 of record JBBPKO010000098.1, read on the forward strand.
CATCTTCCTTCGTCTCGATAGTAATTATTCATGCATGTTCTCTTGGTATCGATATCTCAAAGTTGTGTTGATATGAAACTCGGGCTCCTCAAAGCAACCTAGTCGATTTTCTGAGACACTTGTGGTGCGACTAGCTTGCACATTCTAGCAAAGCAATTGCGATCAGCATCCTCGCTGAGCTCGATCAATGAGCTTCAAGCCACACTCCCTGATGATGCAGTCGGTCGAGACCGCCGTCACGCCCTACGTGACACGCGTTATCCCTTGTCACACCATTGAAAGAAGCGTTCGAACAAGAACAAGAATCAATCAAAGATAGGATCAGGGAGCCTACTTCTTGATGTCAACAGGATCGGCGGTGAGCAAAAAGGTAGTTCTCATTACTGGGTGCTCTACGGGCGGGATAGGATTCTCGCTGTACGTCCTCCTTTGACCAATGGTTTGAACTCACCGTTACCAAGTTCTGACTCTGACTTCCATTTTGGACACAGATGTGAGGAGTTCGCTTCGCAGGGATGCCTTGTGTACGCCACATCCCGGACTCTCGAAAGTATGAGCGATTTCCAAAACCCGGATATTCGAAAACACGTTTTGGACATCACCAATGGGGATGATATTCAACATACTGTGCACGCTATTCTTTCCGAGACCGGTAAAATCGATATTCTTGTCAATAATGCGGGAGGTTTGGCCATTGGTGAGTCATCATTCGACGACGTTTAACCTGGCGCTGTATCGTCTTGCAGGTCCTGTAGCCGAGGCTACTATCGACCAGATTCGAGACGCCTTCGAGTTGAACACTTTCGGAGCGTTGCGCTTGTCCAATGCGGTGATTCCTTCCATGTTCGCCCGCAAGGAGGGCCTCATCGTAAACATCGGCTCCATCTCGGCTCTAGTGTGAATTCCACTCGACTATTACATCGTGTTGGACTATGCTCACATCTTGCGTGGGTAGAACAAGTCCATGGAACGTTCTCTACTGTGCTGCCAAAGCTGCACTCCATTCCATCTCTGAAGGTCTCGCAATGGAGTGTAAACCATTTGGCGTGAAAGTAATGCTCGTTGCGCCAGGAAGAATCACTTCAAATATATCAAAGAACCAGGCGGAAACATTTATGCTCCCTCCCACAACGATGTACAAGGACTACGAACACAAAATGATTCAACGAATGAACGCTAGCCAGGGCCAAGGAAGCATGGACACGCGCGAGTTCGCGCGGAAGGTGGTTGCCCAGGCGCTTTCAGCCAGTCCGGCGCCGTACTTGACATTGGGCGACAAGTCTACTCTATATTATTTGTTTCAATGGCTACCACGACAGTTCGTCCTTGAAAGGATGTATAAAGCCCTTGTCGGCTAGCTCTGGTACAGTTTGCGTTTTCCGTTGTTTCACCTCATCCATTCGAATTGCCTATCTTGCTCGCACTCATACGCGATGGGCTGGTGTTGTTACTGTGCCCATGGGCAGGCTTCGTTCGTCGCCATTGTTTTTCGATGCTTTGAAAGTGCCGCTATGTCATGTAATAGATCGACCTGTTCCTCCGCAGGTTATACAGTCGAGGTGATATAGGCAATGTGACAAACTTGTCGTGAACACGAAGGTACTGCACGTTCCCCATGTGACTTCGTTTAGGGCGGCATGGGAAATTTTTGAGACCCGAGTACTAATGTTTCTTGTGAAGGGGATAAGCTAATTTTAAATCGTCGCACGAGTCTGCGACTAGATAGTGTTCTATTGGACCCTGAACCTAGTCTGGCGACGCGTTATAAAAATAAGCCCTCGGCGATTTGCTCTGTGTGGACTGATCTACAGATTATCTCGGACCGAATACCAATAAGAGCTAGGGTTGCGTCGGTTGCGGGCATAGACGGTGAGCGTGGGTCGGGGATGCTGGTACAAGTCTCGAATCACTGACCGTTACGGTAATTTAAGTCGATCCGCAGGTCGTTCAGACGCAGAAATCATTGATAAGTGTTACGAAAAAATGGGTTGGTATTGAGTTACCGTACAGTCATACACAAATGCATGCCGTGATTTGGAGGTGGTGCATGTTACTATTCTGCTCGATAATTGATGCGATCGGACTGAGAAGGAGGCCTATTGATGGTACTTCAGGTGTATTGACGTATAAGATCCTGGATATGGTTATTGTTCCAACGGCGATGTACGGCGACCGTAGGAAATTCCCAAACTTGAGCACCCCAGCTAGTCCAGACTGTCTCCGTAAGCAACGGGTGTCGCGTTGTCGGATGGGTGAGTATTCCATGGATCATGATTGGTGAAGGGTTGGGTTGACTCAGTGTGCTGATGAAGCAACAACACCCTGCTTATTCATCCTTCCGCCTTACGGGCGGCTAGTGGCATATAAAAGCAGCTCTGATTATCGGTCATGACCAGGCTCAGCTTCAATTCATTCTCACTTGTTACCACTCGAAACTCCAGTCAATGTCAACCAAAACTCAGATTTTCATCACCGGCGCCACTGGTATGCCCCTCGCATTTCAAAACTGCCCCTGTGTGAATTTTCTCCACTAGGCTATGTGGCTGGCTCGGTGGTCGATCGTCTTCTCCGCCATCCCACATTTAAGACCTCTGAAATCAGTGTCCTGACGCGTAAGGCCGAGAAGGCTCCCGTCTTTGAGTCTCTCGGTATCAAAGCCGTCGTTGGGTCCTATAATGACCACGCACTGCTGGAGAGACATGCGTCTCAGAGTGATATTTTCATTTCATGTGTGCGTGTATCCAATGGCATGAGCCGTCGTGATAAGATGGATGAACTAACGCGAATGGGTTTGTCGTTGGATTGCTGGGATAGGCGGATTCAGACGATGCAGCGGGTTGTGCAGCAATCTTGAAAGGTCTGAAAAAGAAGTATGAAGCAACAGGCAAACCACCTATTCTCATTCACACCGTGAGTGGTTGGATTTCTTTTTGGGAGGTTAATGCTATGCTCTAACACACGGTCGTTCAGTCCGGAACCGGTGTGTAATTTCTCCTGATCAGTGATCAGCGTGGTCATTTTTGTGTTCACTTCTCGGTAGCCATCCTCGTTGATGACCCGAAGGGAAACTATGCCATTGAGACGGTCTGGGCTGATACTGATGTGGAACAATTGGACACTATTGCGGATACTCAACTTCACCGCAACGTGGACACTCTCGTTCTCGCCGCCGATAGACTGGGTGAGTCATGCAGGCATGCTTTGTCTACAATGTTTAACCACCTTCAAGGCTATGTAAAGACCTACTTGGTCGTCCCCCCGACTATCTATGGCCTTGCTTCAGGCAAACTGGTTGATTTGGGCGTTCAGAACACACACTCCATTCAAATTCCATTGGCGGTCACTGTCAGTATCGCGAGGAAACGCGCAGGCCACGTCGGCAAGGGACTGAATGTGTGGCCACATGTACATGTCGATGATAGTATGTCTTTTTGTTTAGTTCTGCAGGAAATGAATGCTTAAAGCTCACTTGTTCCACCTCGATTACAACCGTCAGTTGCTGATCTTTACATTGTCCTCTATGACGCCATCTTGGCAGGGAAGGAGCTGGGTCACGGTCTGGAAGGGTATTACTTTGGCGAGAACGGCCACTACGTGTTCAAAGACGTGTCTGCCAAGATTGGTGAGGCGCTCTACGCGTTGGGTGCGAGTGATACGGCAGAACCAAGCGAGTTCACCGACGCCGACTACGAAAAGTTCCCTTCCGTAAGTGTTTTGCGCACGATCGAAGTGATCCTTATACACGTTGATCGATTAATACTCAACACGTTTAGGCGTGGTTCCTTGGGACGAACTGCAGGTGTAAGGCGACGCGGGCGCGTGCTCTGGGGTGGGAGCCCAAGCACGGCACGGATGATCTGTTGAAGAGCATCAGGGGTGAGGTCGAGTGGCAGTTGAAGCACCCTCAGTCTGCCTAGTGAGTTAGTTGAAATGTACTATGTGCTCCTTGTTTGTATGATATGCTGCTCTGCAATTCGAAGCGAAGATAACTATTTGCGCCCTATGCCAGTACGCCAAGGATACGGCAGGTCGTGGGGCCCCGCAGGTCACAGCTCCCCGGCGATGCATGATCAGCGCTCAACCCTGGTTCGAGAAAATAAAATCCCAGCGACCGCGGACCGCATATCCGTGCCCGTGCCTTGATGCGGTGCAATCACATTATTTATTTATTTATTATTTCCTGCAGGCACTGACATGCAATGATCAATTCAACATCCATCAAGCAATGAGGCCTTACTTGACTACAGTATCTGGAGAATTGGAGGGAGCCCATACACGTCTTGTCCCCGAGAACAAAGAGCTTCCTTGTAGAGAAGAACAAGGTAAATGACCCTTGAGAACGCCCAGGTTGAGGGAAAAGAGGTTGCTGGTCTAGGAGCATGAGTCATGGCACGTGTCAGGTTCACTTGAGGCGGCGGCTGTTGCACGATCATTGATGCAGTGGGGGCTCCGCGTCGTTCAGGTCAAGCTCTTTTCAAACCTGCCACGTTCACCAGCCATCGACAGCTATTCTATCTCTCTCCCCCTTCCTTTCTTTATTTTATCTCTCTGAACTAGACCTGCTGGGCTATGAGAAGTCAAGTGGCGCCCCCCAGGCTATTGCGCGGGCATCATGGTAGCATGATGTTTGTCGCCTTTCCCTCAGGTGACCATGTTATCAGTGCTTCCAGCGACAAGACCATTCGTCGGTTTTCCGTACAGGACGGTTGCAATCAAGTGCTGAAGGAAGGCGTACTGTGTGCGGTTGCGGTGTCGCCCAATGGACATTGGGTGGCCGTTGGGGGGAGAGACGGGAAGGTACGGTTATTGGACCTTAAGACAACGCCCCCAAGTGTCTTGAAGTCGGACGAGGGGCATGTAGACGCGGTCGAGTCATTGTCATTTTCTCCCAACTCAAGTCAGCTGGCAAGCGGCTCGCGGGACGGGACGATGCTCGTATGGTCTTTGGAAACGCTCAAGCCGGTAGCAGAACCGTTCAGGGGATACAAAGACACGGTCTGGTGTGTCTGTTACTCCCCCGACGGAAGGAAAATTGCAAGCTGTGACAGAGGAGTTATTCAGATTTGGGAACTCGCTACCCGGATTGGGAACAAGCCTGGTCGCTTGCATGGTCTCCTGAGGGCGACATTCTCTACGCTGGGTGTATCGACGGTTCCATCAAGCGCTACAATCCGCACACCGGCATGCTCTACACGTCGTGCAAAGAGCACACCGATGTCGTCTTTTCCATCGTCGTATCCTACAACACCAATTTCATCGCAACCGCTTCTTGGGACAGAACCGTCCGTTTTTTCGAGGCGGTGACATTACAACAAATCGGTCCGGCGCTCAAACATGAAACACAGGTTCATTCAATCTCCATCTCCCCTGATGACAGTTATCTTGTTAGTGGATCACGAGATCCGAATGTCCGCATATGGAACTTGAGGGATATCGCACCCACCCTCTTCAGGTCATTACCCCTGGACCCTGTTCGCGGACAAGTATGTTCATTTTTCTAGTCCCTTGCGAGGTTTCCAGCTTGAGTTTCATTCAGACGACGATGGTTGCTGCCCATCACCGGCCTACTGTGGTCAAAAACGCTGATTCTGACCATGATTTCGATGGCCCTCGTCCTTCCGATGTCGTAAGCAGTGCTTCTCTCTCTGCGACCCATAATCATTTTTTCTGTGGTCCTAGGAAAGCGTCGAAAATGGCGACCGTAAATCTACCAAGGACCAAAAATTCAAGCGGCCCCGTATCATCCTAAGGAATCCGTTTAAACCTGGGCGGAAGCAGAGTGATGTGGTGCGTTGAAATGTGAAATCTGAATTAAACTCGTATATTGATATTGTTTTGTGTAGTCTGACCGCATACCAACTCCCAGTGTAGGTGGACGCTTGTTCCTGGGTTCTTACTCATACCCCGTGGCTTACCTCGGCCTTCTTGTTTAGGGAAGCAGTCAAACAGACAGCCCACGCACCCCGGGTACGGACATATTGTCGCTAAGCTCCGTTTCTTCCCATCACCTTGTGGTAAGCCGCCCTTCCGGGTTATGTTTCACCCTCGGATCAATGACGTGGCGTTCCCACCTTCAGGAGGACCCGGCAACTGTCAGTGCTCTTTGCGTGGTATTTTGCTCGCTGAACTTCATGTGTGGCCTCCGGTATAGATTTCCCCAGCCATCCCCAGCGCTCATGTAGGTTTTTTTTTTTTTTAATTCCGCCAAAGAAATTTACACTCTCTTGGCAGCCTCTTAGTCCGGCACCAATATCAATGAGCGAAAGTGAAAATTGGGCCTTCATTCGGGAAATGTAATGTTTTTGACATGCGCTCGGGTTGATCCATGTATCACTAAGTTCATGTAATAGCCGGTCTGACCCTACGCATGACCTTTCGGGCAAAATTATTCCAGAAGGAGCTCACCCGGTCACTGGCGGTAGTCACGGAGATATCTACAGAGGTACTCTCCATGTAAATGGGAGGGCCATGCGAGTTGCGTTGTCGTCAATTTTACGTCGCCCGTGACTGACCCGATCTAAACTAGGTGGCCATCAAAGCAATAAAACAATATTTGATTCAAAACGATATCAGGTCCAAACAGAGGGTTTGTTTACACTATTGAATATTTTCAGAACTAACCCTTGCACAGCGTCTTCGTCGAGAAATCAGACTCTGGTTGAGGCTTGATCATAGAAATGTCCTACCATTACTGGGGACCACTATGGGCTATGGTGATTTCCCCGCCATGGTTTGCCCATGGGTAGAGAATGGACAATTAACGGCATACCTCAAGAGCAACTACGATAAATTGACAGCACAACAAAAATGGGGTTTAGTGAGCGTCTTCCTTGCCCAACAGAACCTTCTATTAATCGTCAACATAGATCAATGACGTCGCCCTGGGACTGCAGTACCGTAAGTGACCACTGTGCAAACCGGCTGTCCCGTACGTGACACATCCTTGTTTGCAGTCCATTCTCAGTCCATCGTGCATGGTGACATATCCGGCGTGAGCATAAATTTCGTGGTACTGATTGCCCTTATTCACGTAACAATCGCAGGCAAACATTCTCGTTCATAATAGTGGAAGAGCTTGCATTTCTGACTTCGGCCTTTCATTTGTCACGACTAATCTTGACGAGTCGTCGCTTGCCTTGACGTACCAAGTCAAGGGGACGCTCTGCTGGACGGCTCCTGAATTATTGTTTGAGATGGAATGTTCCGAGCACGACGACGGGAAGGGAGACGAGGAAAAATACAAGGTCTTTCCCACCACGCAAAGCGACATTTATTCCTTGGGTGGCATCATGCTCCAGGTATGTGCCTTGGTTCCTTTTTTTTCCGAATTTGGTCATGGGCGAATGCTGACTTTGCGGCGTGTTTGTCCATTCTGGCCTGTCTTTTTTTTTTCTACCCCGTTTTTTTTGGAAACAGGTGTTGAGCGGTAAACGTCCCTATCATCATCTCTCCCGTGATCAAGGAGTGATAATGGCCATCTCAAAGGGGGAATTCCCCAAACGGCCTGCCTCGACCGAGGTCGTCACGGATGATCAATGGGCGTTTATGACACAGTGTTGGTGCTTTGTCGCGACGGATCGTCCCAGCGATACGGATGTCGTGATGTTCGTACACGAGCAGTTCCGCGAGTCGACGTTACAACGAACGCAGTCACGTAGTGATACAGGGGGCAGTGGCGGATAGATGTATTGTATTTTTTTTCAGCGGTGGTCTGGCTGGTGCGTTCTCGAGTTTTTTTGCGATAGGGGACGCTTTGTTATTATTATTGGAGTCATTGTTGCAGGCCAGCTTAATTTATGTTGGACGCTCGTATTGCCACATCGTCCGTTATTTATTTGAAAGGACTTCCATTTTCCTTTCACATTTTCACTTTCCCATGACGTCTATTTAGTTCTGTGGGTCGGCTGTGCATTAGCTAACTTAACTGTAATACTAGGTACACCCCATGACACACCTTAATCTTGGTATTATCATTCATCCCTCTGGATTGTAGTCCCTTTGATTGCCCCTTAGGAAGTTCATGATAGAATTCGACAATGTGAGACAGCGTGCTTGTGTCCATGTAAGACATATGGGGGAGAGTTGGCTGATCGGACGACCATTAACGTCCGATTTTGTCAAATAGTTTGGTTCGTTTCAAGGAACAAAGGACAAGTACCATCGATGAAACGGACCTCGTCAATCGTCGATCATCACCCTAGTAATATGATGCCTGATTCGCCACTACTAGAGACATCCACGCCTGGCCGATGCCATTGACCCATAGTGACGTTGGTCGGATATCTGACGACGAGGCAGACCTCAAGGCACGTCTGGGGAGGTGGAGCTAACCAGAGGGTGACTGCTCCTTGTCACCCATCGTTTGCGAGCCTCCGGACCATCAACTCTAGCAGCGATGCTCAACCCGTTTTGTTTTCTCCCCGCTCTTTGTCGTTGTCGCCCAGATGAACGTCACCACCGCCGTGCCCAACACGAGTCGATATTCGTCGGGCTAACACATGCCGCGCGGCAAGGCGAACAAACGTGTTGCGTCCGCGATGTAAGATCACATCTAGTTAACCAGACAGTCAAATGCACTTTCGTTTTCGTCTGACACGATATCTAATTCGAGTTGAAGGGTTGCAACTCTTATCACATTCGGTAGCGTGTCCGAATGGGGGTGTTGCATCCCCTACCCCGTTCAAGTAGTGGATGGAAACGGCTGTTTGCGGGAGTTATTCCTCAAGCATTGGCTGTCTTTGGCTCAAGAAAGATGTAACGGGTTGATGAGAAAGTGTGAACTTATTTGGAATTAAACCGTGTGGATGGTCCAGCACTGTCGATGCCAACTTGGGTAACTAAGGTGAGAACCAGGCTCGCACCTGCATTAGCTAGTTTCTTCTTGTTTCGTGAGAGTTTTTGCGTTACTCTTCGGATATTGGTCTGCCATTTCACTCCCAAAAACAGGTAACAAGAGCCCACGGGGCATCACAGAACGTGTCCGGATCTGAAATTGATGTCTTGATCACCAAGATTGAAGGTCGTGTCGAGGAATATGCACCAAATGGCACTTTTAGGCGGCCAGGGATCCTCCCTGATTGCAAGAACGACCCATGCGCATGATTCGCCATGTATGATTGCGGTCGCCCGGTAGTCTATTCAAAGTTTTCCATTCATCGAATTGATAATGAGTTCAAACAGGGATATCGTCAGCACCGGCGCCCGCTCGTATATATGAGGGGCGACTGGCACTTCTCTGCTCGTTACCAGCCCCCTGACTCTCATCGGGTAGTGATGCTCATGTCCTCCCATCTTCTGCTAGCCATTGCCACTGTCGTTCTGCAGATCGGCACCGCAACTGCTGAATTACCCAACCCGCTCTTGCCTGCGCACTTGATGCCCCGCAGCACACAAACGTTCGTTTGTTGTCCTACCGACGTGAGAACAAGTTTAGATTATCTATCAGTTATTCATCATTCAATATGCAGGGATGGAGCTCGAAATGTTACATTAGGCTGGATGAGGGGTGCAAGGCTGGGTGGAAAACCCTATCCTGCGATGAAGTTGTAAGTGAATACCGTTCGATCAGCGAATATCACTTCTAGTGAACTCGCTGCTTGTTCAGTGTATGGAATACATCGTGGGGCCCCCGGTGTTTCCCCCACATGCCCTCAGGTAACTCGGATGAGACATTAGCCGGAATCAGATTGTGTACATGGTTTATTGAATAGATGGCGCTTGATGCCTGAGGAACAATAGTCCTGTCCATTGCCACTTGCAGCCTGGAATCGTCTTACGAAGCTCGACGCAGCCGGACCTCTAAAAGCCCCCAAGTGAGATGATCGGTTCTGGTGTCAGCACAGTTACAAACCTGAATGGTGGATTCAGAGAGGGAGCCATGGGTACACACCGCGAGCCCGAATCATTGCTGCTACTATTCTCCTTCTATCTTCTCCACTGAAAAAGAAAGAGAAAAAGACGTGCAACCTCTTCTGCTGCCAGGTTTTTTTGCGTACTAAGACAAAGTATCGACGGCATGTCTTGTTAGATGGGTTAGTCACCAGACTAATAACGAAGTACCGAAATCGACAGGTAGGACCGAAATGTATTCTGAATCCGTGGTATCAGCCTAGTCTGGTAACTAGAGCTATTTTCGGCCCCTGGTGAGGACGGTGAAATTGAGAGGCGCTTTGAGGAGAGAGGGTTTGCCTTAAGATTTGGAAGCTCATATTTTTTTGGAAACTCCACTGCTCGCCTGGTGAAGGAAATGAGCGGCCAAAAGAGGTAAGAGCGCGGCTAAGTAGAAAACTCAGGTCGCGCGAAAGGGACAACGGACTGCAATATTCGTTACCTAGGTAGATAAACTACAACCAGGGTAATCTAAATGTGAGATAAGATAACAGTTGGAAAACATACCTCAGTCGCGCGAAAGGAACAACGGACTGAGGTGTACAAGCGCTATTCGAGTGAAAGCCCACCGTGGTTAATCGCGGGAACACTGAGGGATCGGGAGGGAAAGAACTTGACTATCTATTGGGCGACTGCGAGGTGCGAAGACAAGGGGCGACTATGCTACATCTACGCAGTGCGGCGAGATATATACCTGGGCTTACATTGAGCTTCCTAAATACTAAAAGTTCTAGCAACAAAGCACTGATGTGCTGTGTGAAAAAAGGACATGAAACTAGCTTATATCAATCAGAAAGTGAATATATCAGTCAATCAGTCAATGGTATCTACACTACGAAGTGCGCGCGCCTCGCTTGAGTTCGGCCCGGATGTGGCTGCGCGCGTGCTTGGTAATCCAACACCTGGTTCTACACTACTACTCTGTTCGAGGCTCAAGTTCGCATTCAAATCGTCTGTAAAATATTGATCGTCAACAGTGCGGGCACGGCTACGGTCGAGATAGACACATTGCCGAAGCCAGAACCCACCAGGGATTGATTAAGGGAAACTAAGGAGATCGAACCTAAACTTGGGAGAAGGGATACTTGTTGCCTTCAGCTTCCTCGCCGACCAGCCAGTGGCGCACTAAGAGTCGCTACATCAGACAGTGCGTTTCTTTGTATAGTATTCCTGACGCCTGTCTTCATCCGGCCCTCATAGACTTCATCAATCCTCGATCATCATTCATCCTTTCGACTGGCATCACCCTGTTTCGCCACCGCCACTGAATAGCTAGGTGCTCATTTCAGTCATGCATTTGTGGCTGTGCTGTTCCAATAGGTACCTGCGGGTCCTTTCTGCGCTCACGGTTGCATGCTTTATCACGATGTCTGGTTCGTTGATCGGGTCTGGTGAGGCACTCCTCATGTCAGGCTCTGAGATTATATACGAGAGATTCGATTTGTCAGGGACTTCCCTGAGGAATCCAATCTCTCGTATATAATCCCAGAGGTAATCTCCCATCTCATTGTAAGCAGTCTTTCAACTATTGACTACCCACTAGCAATGATGTTCAACCCCTTTTCTTTCCTCTTCCCTGTCACTGCTGTCGCCCAGCGAAGCGTCACCGCTGCGGTGCCCAACACACTCGAAGCTCGTCAAGGTTTTGGCTGCAAGCCCGATTCCCCGCATTATTGTTGCAACTTTACTGTGAGACCTCTAGTTAATCAACAGTGAATACATCCATTGATGGACATGTTTTCAGCTTTCTGCTTTGACATGTGCTCCCACTTCTGCAGAATGTATTAGGGTGACTGCATGCTGCAACACCACCACCTCTCAAGCTGGCACTGTATTTCAGGTCTGTGAAAAAAAACTTGATGGATATTATTTCTTAGTGGTTGATTGTTGGTATTCATAGTGCGTGCAGCTGCCCGGACAAATAGTAGGTGGTGCTACAGCTACAGCATCATATGACCAGCAGTACCTGGATGTTTTGTATGATACACTTTTACTTTAGTTTCTACTAGCTAGGGTAAAGTACTTACTTTTTTTTTTCAATCCATTTCTGTCCCTTGAGGGGGAACTCTCTATGTAAGGACAATGCTAGCTGAGTAGAGTAAATGGACCTCCTGGTTCAACCTGTGCCCTGCCCTGCAAATGAGGCTTAAGGCCCCCCAGTGGTCCCATCTGTTCCTGCCAGTGGTGTTTGACACCCAGGCTTAATCTGTGTGTATCTACTTCTAAGTGTGCTATAATGTGTATGCTGCATAGTATTGTGGAAAGGACTGGTACCCAACCACCAACATGTTGTAAATTGACCTGCTCACTGCACACTTTAGCCTTCCATTTATAGTAATATTACATAAGCTTAGAGTACATATAGACTACTCTCTGGTTTATATTCTCAGTGAAATGAGATTGAAAAACCACAGAGATGGAACTACAACAGTGAGACAGAAAACACCAACTACCAAAGAGTAGTTGGGGCAAGGATAGTGGATGGAGTCTTAACTTGTTAATGGCTTGGTTTTTAGATCCCAGATAATGCCTAAGTGAATAAGACTAGGGATTCTAGTCAGATTCCTCCAGGTTTATATATTCATAGTATCTATGCACAGACTGAAATGATATCTCAATCCTATACAGTGAGAGCTATGGTATGGCCACAGTATGGATGGTAATCAGCAATAGATAAATGGATACATGAGTAAACCAATTAGGACCCACCTAGGCAAGTAGATATGAGTCATCAGCTAGCATTGAGCAGCACTGGACATTTGGCAGCTGGAAGAGAAATATGACTCTTATAGGAAGGAGCCTTAGTTTGAGATGAATAGGAATAAGATCCCTTGAATGTTTAAAAGTGAACAAGACTAGCAAACCAGCCATATCCAACTCTTGTTTATATATTAATGGTATCTACACATAGACCAAGCTATGCTATATTAATTAAGGTTCAGATAAACAAGGAGTACAATATGCTATTGGCTAAAACTACAAAGTCTGTAATAAGAAAATAATGCTATTGGTACACTATGAATATGATTCTGTGGAATGAGTCAGAAATGAGGGATGATGTGTCATTATGAGTCAGAAGTCTGAAATGGAAATGAAAGTACTCAGGAGTCATACACAGTCTATTGGATATAGTATAGTTTTGGTATATACATCTTTACATTCCTTCATTTCTATCTTAGTCTCTTGCTAACTACCCAACACTGTTATGAGTCTAGTTCTCTTGAACGGAAAGATGTCAACTTGTGAATCGTCTTGTTACGACTTAGCTATATCCCGGTGTCCAGAGACCTTCAATGGTGTATTCTGGAGGGGATCTCAAAGGGACGTTCCGGGATGGAGGTCGTAGTCGACGGGATCCAAGGGAATGGATAAAGAGAAGCTAGTATTTAGCTAGGTTCCTAAGCCTAGCCCTGTAGCTGTGAGAATACAGATGGGGGACAATCCCCTGGAGTACCTACATACTTATACTACTGGTCATGGCGCACAGACCATGCTATGTACATACGTATATGGTAAGAGTCCATACCCTGGGTCAAGGGTAGTGCGGGAATGGCCATCTGTAGAAGGGGGAGAGAAGCAGCCATGCAGAACGGCGGAGTATGGAACATGCTGCAGAAGAATGGAAGCGAAGCTGCGCAGTAGAGAAGCATGAAGAAGCATGCTGTGCAGAAGAGAAGTATGTGGAATGGAATAGGAATGGCCCATGGCAGAACAATGGAAAAAGGGTATAGCCAGGGCAAAGGGTAATACTACATATGGACACGGGGCAAGGGCTTACCGGTCCTAAGGGAACATGAGGCGGAACAGCGGATCGCTGGTGGAACACGAGGTAGAGGAACCGGCGATAGGCAATAAGGGGATCCTAGGGGTTGGCGGCGATAACAATCATATTAGGCCCTGAGAGCGAGGGAATAGATAAGAGGAAAACATAGAGGTCCTGCTGTTTAGGACTGTCAAGCAGAGGAAAGGTTTGGCCAGGATGGTATAAGCGACTTCCAGCGGGGAGGGATGTATGAAGAGTAGGGTTGCGACGATAAATGATAGACAGTAGAGCATACCGAGCGTGACCACTCGGTGGAGAACTACAGAAAAACGTAACAAACACACTAGTATAGTTCAGTTCCACACCATACTTATATTGTTCATTACCATTTGTAGCACCTCAGTTGTTGCTCTATTCCAACTGAGGTATGCACTTTCCACTACTTACATTACTACCTACTGACCAGTATCTAGTTCTCATATTCAATAGGTTATGAGCTCTGTGTTCTAAACCACTCATTGGAACCTGTTGAAGAATACATTTGCACCAATCCTTCATTATCCAATCCTTCTTTCAATTCCTCATCAAAGTATCTATCTATTAAATTGCCATATCTGGATAAAGTAGTATATCTAGTGTAACTATCTTGCCAGTAACAGCTACCCCCACATCATGAGATATGCCAGCCAATTCCAGCCATTTTTTCCCATGTACTGAAGAGGATTGCCTCACAGATGAAACAGAATACTTCATGTGGTCACACCATATGAAGAAAGCACTAAGCTTCTACAGTCTATTAGGCATTGTAAATGGAACTATCTCTAAGCCTTCTGATCCTACTCAGCAGCAAGTCTGGCTTAAGATGAATGACACTGCATGGGCAACCATCACTGGATGTATCAAGACTGACCTGGTAGTCAAGGTTGTCCATCTTGACACTGCTAATGAAGCCTGGGAGCTCCTCACTACTGAGTTTAGTCAAGTAGAAACTAGTTTAATAATCTACTGGTTTCATTGCCTCACACAACACATGCCCAGTGGAGGAGATGTCTCAGCACATATCAATGAGTACTAGGAGACTGTGCATTACCTGGCCAATGTGAACTTTATCATCTAGGACTAGCTGACTGCTGTCATCCTTCTGTCTATACTGCCATCTGATCCCAAAGATCCTGAATCTTGAGATTATTTCATTAAAGGTGTATGCTTTGACAAGAATACAACTATACTATCTAGCATAATCTCAGAGATACTTGAAGAGAGAAGATGCCAAAAGCCCACTATGGCCATAGCAACAAGTGGCAACACTGAAAATGCACTTGTGGCACTAGAGCAAACTGCTCATGCCACAGGAATGAAATTTTGCATAAATTGTCAGTGCACTGGGCATGACAAAGTCACATGCTACTCTAAGGGTGGCAGAATGGAAGGCAAAGGACCAAAGAGGTCATATGGTAAAAGAAAGAAAAAAGCCATGGTTGCTGAAGAGGATGATGGAAATGATGAAACTTCCAATGTCATGTCAGAGAAATGCTTGATGACAAATGAAGCTACTAACACTCACTTGTCACTTGAACTACTCACATGACTGAATCCCACTCTTCCAAATGTTGAAGACTCTGTGCAATATGCTCACACAGCATGCTCAACACCAATCATTGACTCAGGTGTATTGACTCATATTTTTTCAGATCAAAAGTCATTCACATCATACTCTACCTCATCCAGCAGTAGTATAAGTGGATTTGGGAAGGGCCAAACAGTCATTTCAGGCCATGGCAAAGCTCAGATTATTGCCAGCAGGCCATTAGACACTCAACTTCAACTACATGATGCATGTCATGTATCAACCTCATCCATGTCTATAATTTCAGTCTCATGACTTGATGATGCACACTGCTACACTATTTTCAGTGTAGGATGCTGCATCTCATTTGAGTTGTCTGATAAAGGCAAATTCATACACAACATACTTGCCAAATCTAATAAAGTCATTTTTACCACTATCTGCTATGCAGACCATCTCTACTATCTTGATGTGCCTCAACCACAATCTGATCTCATTTACCCAGCAACTGTCACTCTCTCTAAGCTAGAGCTCTGGTATCACCATCTTGGACACTTAAACTATCAATCCATGTGCTTGCTTATTAAGAAAGGACTAGTGACTGGTGCAACTCTGACAAAAACAGAGTTGGATTTTGACCCACCTGTTTGTAAATCATGTACAATGGATAAATTAACCTACACATCATTCCCACTGATGGAGAGTGGCAAAGTGAGCTAGTTCCTTACACTCATACATTTAGATCTTTGAGGACCATTGCCTGTCCAAACCACATCTGGATCACACTATATGATAACTCTCACTGATGATTACTCACAGTGAGTATGGGTTCTATTTCTCTGGAACAAGAGTGATGTGTTCTCCACATTCAAGATCTGGAAGCTTAAGGTAGAGAAATTGAGAGACAAGAAAATTCAGACTTTTCATATGGACAATGGTAGGATCTGTTCAGAGTCAACCATGCTATAAATGCCTGAACAGAATGGTGTTTCTGAGTGACTCAACCATACCCTTATTGACTGTGTCTGTACTGTCCTCATTGACACTAGCCTACCACTATCTCTATGAGCAGCAGTTGTCAACTACATTGTCTATACAAAAAATCACCATCTAACTCACTCACTCCCCAACTCCATACTATATACAACATGTTTTGGACACAAACCTGATGTATCCTATCTTCATCATTTTGGCTATACTACCTTCATGCTTGATGACTCACCAGCTCACCATAAACTTGATCCAAAAGGCATCTGTGCCATTTTTGTTGGATACTCAGACATGTAGAAAGGCTAGTGGGTTTACATACATACCTAACAAATTGGCTATCCAAGTTTTGTCTCATATCATTTTTGATGATACTGCTGATGGTTGTGACAGTTTTCCAGCTGAGAGAGAGTATCAATTCCAATACAAATCACTTTGTTCACCATCTTTGGAAGATGATGACTCTAGCCAAAAACCTGCCACTCCACCCAACTCTCCTCTCACTCCATCTAATCATGTAGAGCAACCTTTGCCATCTCATCAACCTTGTGTATGTCTACCACCTCCACCTCCTCATTCTAAATCTACATGCATAATAGTAATTAATGCTTACAACAGCATATCTAAAGCCATACAAATCTTAGAACTGATATGAAGTCCCTACTATACTGAGTAGTAGACAGGTCCTGTGGTGGAAGACGTCAATACTAATACTGAACTGATAACTGACAGGTACATGACAACCTCAACCAAGAGGTCGCCAGGTGAGTAGATGTGATACGGATCCTGAGGAATGGACAAGCCACTGCCAGTTCCCTAGTCCAGGATAAAGAGAGACTACCCTTGGCAAGTAGGAGTCAAGGAATCCTTATACTAGCCTGGAGCGAAATCTGGTGAATGCCTAAGGGTCACTGGGACTTCAATAAAATCCTCAAAGTGAACAAGACTGGGGTTACCAGTCGAGTTCCTGGGGTTTATATATTAATGGTATCTATGCATAGACCAAGCTATGCTAGATTAATTAAGATTCTGGTAAACAATGAGTAAGTAATGCTACTGGTTACTGGTACAGAGTACGAGGTGAGAAACTAATGCTATTGGTACTTTAAGATAGAGATCTGTGAAGTGAAATAGAAATAAGGGATGATGTGTCATTCTGAGTCAGAAGTCTGAAGATGGAAAGAGAAAGTACTCAGGAGTCATACTTGTCATACTGAGAGAATATGGCCATTGGCTATTCCCTTAATATCCTGCTGCAGAGACATGTAAGTGCTGTCTGTTACGATTTTTCTTCTTCCCTCTCTATTCTGTTAACGAATTACCTATATGCTTCTCTTTCTATCCTACAGACACTATTCCTTTCCTAGGCAGATCTCTTATCTCACCTTGTTTCCTTATCAGATCCCCAACTGATTACTATCTCCCCATTCCCCAGTAGATCGTTATCACCCCCATTGATTTCCACTGATAATGCTTAGTCAGGATGGTCTGTGCACCATGGGGAGTAGTATAAATACCATAGCACATGTACCAGTATCCTTAAGCTAGTTCTATGCAATACCATGTCGTTCTAGTCTTGTCCTCATTGCTAAGAGACCTCACCTCAAAGCCTTGAGTAGTATCTTTTCGACTCTCATCCTAAAGGTACTCAAAGCATAACAAAAGAACTAGCTTCTTCCTCGCTGGAAGTTGTCAAACACCAGCATTCCACCCACATTCCGCCCCCCTTTGTCGAGTAGTGACAATGACAGTTCCACTACTCACTCTCACTCCTCTCTCTACCTTTCGCCCTCCCCTATTCATGAAGACGATCCCCTCCCCACCAAGGAAGAGATCTCCCCTCTTGAAATCGCCCCACTTCCTGTACTGCCACCACCTCTCCCCCTTCCCCCATTACCCTCTATGGAAGAAGCTCTCGAACTCCCTGCTGCCACACGTCCTACTGAACTGAAGGCCAGTCTACCCAGTGACTTCTCTGGTGACTCACAAGATGTACCACACTAGAGAATGGCCATGACGGTCTTCTTCACATTGAATCTGGATGTCTATGATATGAATGGAAAGAAGATGCTTGTAGCATTGAGCAAGATGACCAAAGGCCGAGGACAGGCCTTCGCTAAAAAGTGATACTGCCAACTTGGCGACACAGCATTCCCTGCTGGGCAGAAGATGTATGAAAATATGATGGACGATTTCTGCAAGATGTTCTATCCATTCAATTATAAGGACATGACTCGAAGAAAGATACAGGATACCATACAAAACCTCTGAGAGAAGGATGGTTTTCAGAATTACATTGCCAATTTTCAGTTGCACGCTGCATGGTCAGGAGTGACTGACCAGAACACCCTCATTGATGCCTTTGCTCAAGGGTTAGACCCTCGTCTCTCCCAAATGATCCTCTCTTCCGCCACCATTCCCAACACCTTCACTGGGTGGGTAACCAATGCCACCAAGTTTCATGCCCAACAACAATGCATCACTGACCTCCGTTGAGGAGGAACCTTAGCGGCTCATTGAAGGGACCCGAATGTGATGGATGTGGATACCATCACCCTTTCCCTAGCCAACTACACAAAACATATCAGGGAAAATCGCTGTTTCCTATGCCACAAAGTTGGATGTTGGACAGGGAAACATTGAGGAGAATCGAGGAATTCTACCCCTTCACGACTCCCACCCTGTCCTGCTCCTGGAGGATCCCCTTCCTCTTACTCTCATACCTTCCCCTGTCCTTTACCTCATCCTCCGGTCCAGGTGCAACCAACTATATGAACAGCAACCACTGAACTAACCAAATATGTGTCTTCCCTCATTGAGAAAGGGAACACCCTGGTGAATATTTGAATGGCCTTAAAGGCAATGTACGAAAGAGGGCAAGAAGATCCTCAGGTAATGGATATAGCCTGAGTAACTGTTCAGGGTTTTTAAAGAGGAGGAAAGATCAGTCGATGTCTTCCCCTCCTGTCTCAGACATAGCAGCAATGTATACTAGCTTGAACGAAGAAAACGCTATGCGAATTCCCCTTTCCTTCTCTGCTGCAACAAGAAAAGTCGACCTTCTTGCCCTGGTGGACAGTGGCACCTTGGGGAATTTTATTGATGAAAAATACGCTCGCCGACTTCATCTTCTTTTACTACCACTTCTCTCTTGCCTTTGTGTCAACAACATAGATGGAACAAAGAACAGGGGAGGAAGTATCCGATGGAAAGCCTGAATCCGTCTTATGTTCCAGGACACCACCTGGACAGAAGAACTCCTTGTCACGAATATAGAGAAGGAACAGATCATCTTAGGATTTCTCTGGTTATAGTGAATGAATCCTATCATCGACTGGGGGACAAACACAATTCAACTCCCATCCACTGATGAAACCAATGGTCCTCCCTTGACACTCCACTTTCTCTCAGCTTCCCCTAACACCAAAATTGCTCGTCAACTCACCCAGAGAGAACGATTGAAGAAAGGGGGAGATGAGACTATTGCAAAGACCACCATCGCTATGAGTCTTGCTCTAAAAAGCGACAAGGCAGAACAAACCCTTCCTCCATTTATAACCGACTACCATGACATCTTTTCCGAACCAACCAAAGGAACTCTACCCCCATCTCGACCATTCGACCATTCCATATCCCTCTCCTCTGACTTTGTCCCACGAGTGGCAAAGACTTATCAACTCAATCCCTAAGAAATGATTGCATGTCACTCGTTCTTAGATGAAAACCTCCAGACAGGGCAGATAATCCCCTCTCAATCACCACAAGCATCCCCTTTCTTCTTCATCCCTAAGAAGACCGGCAATTTATGGCCTTGTCAGGACTATAGATACCTGAATGAACATACAATCAAGAATGCTTACCCTCTCCCCCTCATCCTAGACCTTATCGATAAACTTTGTGGGTTGCGAATCTTCACAAAAATGGACATCTGGTGGGGGTATAACAACATACTCATCAAACCAGAGGACCGATGGAAAGCCGCTTTCATCACTCCTTTTGGCTTATTTGAACTGACCGTCATGTTTTTCAGCCTTTGCAATTCCCCTGCCACCTTCCAAGCTTTGATGAACCACCTCTTCTGTGATTACTTAGCACAAGGATGGCTCGTCATCTATATGGACGACATCTTAGTTCATTCCACCAAATTGGAAATCCACCACCCCCACACCTGTCTTGTCCTTGAATGGTTGTGTGAACATTCTCTCTTCCTCAAACTGTCAAAATGCACCTTTGACACTTCGATAGTTGAATATCTGGGGCTGGTCATTACACACAACTCGGTGGGTATGGATCCAGTCAAGATCGCTGCTATCACAGAGTGGTCCCCCTCAACGACAGTGAAAGGAGTCTGATCATTCCTTGGCTTTTGCAATTTCTACCAAAAATTCATCCCCAGTTTCTCTCATCTTACTGCCCCTCTTCATTCTCTCACCCATGCCTCTCATCTCTGGATGTGGACCCCCCAATGTCAATAGGCTTTCGACATGCTGAAACATCTCTTCACTACGTCCCCTGTGCTTCTCCTCCCTGACCTTGCCACTCCCTTCTTTGTCATGACTGACGCTTCCCTCCTCGCCACTGGCAGAGTCCTTATGCAGAAGGATGTCAATGGTGACCTTCACCCTTGCGCTTACCTCTCTCATATACTCTCTTCTGCTGAGCGAAATTACGATATCTACAATCAAGAACTTCTTGCAGTAATCCATGCCCTTGAAGAGTGGAAGCATTATCTTTGCAGGACCAGCCTCCCTGTCATGGTGTATACCAATCATAAAAATCTGTTCTACTTCAAACAACCCCATTGTCTCTCTTGTCATCAAGCTCGATGGATGTTGTTCCTTCAGGACTTTGATCTTTGTTTCTCCGTTCAGCCAGGGTCTGTGATGGGTCCTGCTGATGCCCTTTCTCGCTCCTCCTCCTTTGACACCTCCGTTGACAACGTGGATATCACTCTTCTTCCCCTGACCTCTTTATCAATCTTATCAATGCTACCCTCCACCAAAAGATTGCTCTCTCTGTTACGATTTTGCTAGCCAAGTGGCTGCAATCCAGCTATCCTAAGCCTTTGTCATTGCTTGTCTAGCAATGGGCTCAATCATACTTGCCCTGACATGTAGCTATTGAATAGGACATGATACTCTTACCACGAACTC